>VZTI01003270.1:92735-102846 GCA_013397865.1 Struthidea cinerea
GGGGGCTGCGCGGGGCGGGCGGCGCCCCCGCGGGAAGGGCGGCGGCGGCACCCGCGGCACCCGCTGCGTGCGGAGCCGCTATGGAGCCATCCCGGCCCTCCGGGAGGCTGCGCGGAAAGTTGCCCTAGAAAGAGGCGGCATCGCTGGCGGTGTCGAACGGTCCCGAACCCCGGTGAGCCCGCGGTGCTGCCGCAGCCACTGTGGCCCCTCGGAGTGCCGCTACTTTGTTTGGCTTAACCATTGCCTTCCCACACTCTGCACTCTGCGGTCACCTTTGAACGGTTTCCCCAGATGATTGCTAATTGAATGTAAAAGTACGGGTCAGTTTGAAATACCAGATAATTCAAAAACTCTCTGCTCATTTCCTCGGGTCTTGGTTCTGAGGCTTGTTTTTTTGTTTTGTTTTTTTGTTGTGTCCAGAAACAAGTGTTGAGAGCGGGTCAGTTTATATCTTAAAGAGATTACCCTTTAATTGAAAGTTAAATTAAGCAAATGGTCCTGCCCTAGAGAGTGCACTCCATGCAGAGCAGCAAGTGCACCGGGTGTGAGGCGGTTCTGCCCCGTTGCGCGTATGTAAAAACGTGGTTGAGCTGTGAGAAACCACAAATGGCAATTCCGTACTACGGCACCACGGTTTAGAGGGCTGGGATTGAGGCTGGGCGTTTGCGTGGGATTTACGGCTTTTTGATGTGTAAAGCTAAAGTATCAAAGTAGCAGTATGAGTTTGGAAGGGAGTCCCAGAGCAGAGAGAGCTCTTGCAGGCACAGGGCCTTGGCACCTTGTGTGGGGAAAGCAAAAATAACTCTAGGTTTGCGTGAAATAGTATTTGGGGGGAAGGGTAGATGACAAAACTCTGCGGTCTCCTTCTTCCCTTCGCAGCTCCTGGGGACATTTTCAAGCATGGTGTTATACGGCGAGTTAGCTTATTCATGAAATTATGGGAAAACAGAATGGAATAAAATGAGGTATTTCATGAGACAAGGGGGTCTGCTGTTTTTCTTTATTTACTTATTTATATTTTTATTTTGCTGAGATTTCAAAATCGACTGGGTGTTGATGGGGGTGGGGGCCGGGACCTGCTGCCCGGCTTCCGCCGCGGGCTCGCCGGAGCCGCGGTACCCCGGGGAGTCCGCGACGGAGGCCGGGGCTGGCTTCGGGCTTCCCAGCAGCTGTGACAGCGACCCGTAAGATGGCTGCTGCCATCCCCGGCGCTTTAAGACGGACTGGTTAAGGTGGAGGAGCCGCTGCCCTTGGCGGTAGCAGCCTCAATCTTAACAGGAAATTAAACGTGATAACAAACCCAGTTTCTCTGAAATTTAGGAGAGAATTATCTTCGTCTTTTATTTTAAAAATTTTGCTTATGTGTCCGAATCGCGTTTTAAAATAGCAAATAGCCGCTGTATGCTAGCAGCCACCTAAGAAGCTCTTTGCTTGCATTTTCTTTATGCCGGTTAGGTTTCTCCTTTCGGACTTGAAAATGAAACTGTTCTTGCTTAGTTTCGCTTTCAGCTTTCCCACGACTCCTCCTCGGCAGCAAATGTTACAAGCAAAGAGCACATCTGGAACAACACGCTGGGTTCAATGGACCACTTGATATCCATGCCTGAACACAGACTCCTAGTTTTCCTGGGAGGTGCTCTACCTTTACATCCCCCAGCATGTTTTTCCTTCTTTTTTTTTTTTTTTTCCAAATCACCATGTTCTCCTTTAACCAGGTAGTTAAGGATATTTAACCCAGCGTTAAGTTTGCATACTTGCATGTAATGAACTACAGTTTTGATTCTGCAAATACATTTACTGATTTCACACAGGTGAATAACTCCACTCATGTGCATTGAGGCCACTCGGTGGGCATGTATGTCTGAAGCTGCACAGGTCAGCTCACAAGATCACAGCCTAGGTGAACAACCTTATTCTTTAGGGTCTTTAAAACCCTGAAAACCTATTAACTCCATTAAAGTAAAATCAAAGATGAAAGTTGTCAGGAAGCAAATAATTTTACTGCAGTTCCTTCTTGAATCCTCAGGAGCATGGCTGCCTTACAACACCGTGTCTTTTTTTTCCATTATACCCTGATGCTCACCAGATAACCAGAAATGTAAGTCTACCAGCTTGTGGCTACAGATACAGTTACTATAGTAACATTTATAAACACTAATTTCACTACACTTGCAGAACTGCTGCCTGCTAGGAGCATCTTAGAAAGAAACCACTCTAACTGCAAATAGGTATGTCTTTCTCTCTTTTTTTATTTTTTTAATATTAAGCCTGATCATTGCTCACATTCTAACTTTGTGCGAATATATTGTTAAAAACAAAAAGAAAAAAGCTTCACTTCGTCTTTACTACTGCTCTAGTGAAAAGTAAAATATTACATTCAAAATTTTATCAAGAATCAGGAGTGAAAAGATCATTTACTGTCTGGAAACATGGGGCTATTACTTGGGTTGTGCTGGCTCCAGTGAATGTAATTAGGTCATGACAGGTTGCACTGCATTAGGGGAAAAAAACCAAAACCCCCTATGCTTTGACACACAAGTGGATACATGCCATTGTCAGTTACATATATCCAAGCTGTTTTCTTCTGTTGGCTGAATTCACAAGTACAGTACATACTAATTATTTTCTAGTTATAATGCATGCATAAATCTGAGCACCACATAATCCTACTGTTGCTTGTTTTTCATCATTAAACATGAAGACATTAAATCACATTCAAACTCGAAGTATTGTCTGAAAAACCCTCACCACATTTTTCAGTTTCTGTCCTTTGGGGCACGTCAGTGGCGTTTGCATGAGTCGAGCTGACTCTGAAACCCGTGTTTAGGAAGCACAGGTGGGAGCAGATGATCCTGCCTGCCTGCCAGTGCTACTCAGCTCACAAGCTCAGGTGAGTAGCCAGGTGACTTCAGGAAGGCTACTCATCTGCATCAAATTAAAGAAGCCAGGAGCTAGGTGAGACACCAGTGCCAGCTCACGTGGGTTTCAGGTCTCACTCAGGCTGCTGATAGCCCCGAGGAGGTGTCTGCTCAGAGCCCGTGCTCCCAGCAGATCAGACATGCATTTCACATTTGTTGCTCCAGCATGGATTCACTGTGAACACAAGACAGGCTTAAAAGCAAGAGCGTGTGTGTTACCATTATTCCAGCAAAGGAGGCAGCTGCATTCTTGAGTCACAAAAGGGGAAATTAAAATACAGTTTAGGGTGTGCCTGACTCCCGATTATTACCTAGTTGTCATTTAGGGCTTTTGGGGCCTATCTTGCTCCCATAAATTAAAGAATGACTCAGCTAATAGCAGCCTAATGCTGAAGGTACTGCTCTGACAGGGACCACCCAGCCGGCAGCTGAGCTCAGGGAGCCCACCCCTAACCCTCATCCCTGTCTCACAGCCCAGTCAGATCCAGCATGCCCAACCCAGCCTTGTCTCCCTCCTTTTGTTCAAGTGAGATTTTCTTCCAATGCTCCCACCTGTTTTTATTCTCTGCATTCAATTCAAATAGGAAAAGTGTGGTTCGTGCTCTTCCAGGGAACCTTTCTGAGTAGAAAATCCTATTGTGTCCTTTCATTAGTGCATTTCTTGTGGGTGAAGTGGCCTCCCTCTTGGCCACTGTGCATTCAGGACTGCTGTCAATATTTTATGAATCACTGGAAGTATTAACAGTACTAAAGTTTTGCTCTAGCGTCTCATCAGCTTCCCCTGGTGCTTACATGTGACTTTAATAATACAGATGGCAGACCTTCCCATCAGGTTTTTGCTCTTGTAGGAAATCTTACACACCAATTACCCAGTTTTTAAAGGAAAAAATGCAGAAAAATAGATGGAGAAAATGTCATTGCAACACCCATGGCTGCTCCAGTCACACAAATTTCCTGTTAGTGATGGACCATTTAGCAGTTTTTACATGCTTCTTACCCAGAGGATGCTCTTCTTGACTGCAGTCAGGCTTTTGATTTAACACAAACCAAGTGAGAAAATTAAAGGCTGGAGTCACGCAGCACAGGACAATCTCTCCTGCCTTTGCACAATTTGAGCTGTGGGTATGAAGTCCAGAAGCTGTTTGTCGAAGTTATTTAGCCGCCAGCAGTCACTGCATAGGCTTACATGGTGTTATTTTGTGGTAGTGAGAGCTCTGGATTTCTTCATGCAAACATTGGATGTACTATGTATTTTTCTCTTACCTTCTCTTTCTTTTGACTCCTCACAATTCTTTTGTTTATTCCTTTCTCTAATGTATTCTTCTGTTCTTTCTGCTTTTAATTCATTGCAGAGATCTCTGCAATCCTCTGGGACTCCCCTTGGTGTACTTTGACTGCTTGCTCTGTGTAGGGCAGGTCATTTGGTGCTGGAAGCCTGACAGACCCCTGGGAGACTGGCACAGGCGTTGCTGGCAGGGATGGGAGAGGAAGGACCTCCTTTCTGCTACCTGCACACAAGGTGCAGGTGCCACCAGCACCCTCGATACAACACTGACTTAGGTAATAGAACTCTGCACAGAAGATCCCTATTATTTCTGTAAGTTGAAGTCACAGTGACCTGACATCTGATTGTGCAAACCCAGTCATGGGCCTTCCACACAGATCTGTGTGGGGGACCACCGGGGAGCTAGAGGCACAGCCGCAGGCACCACAGCTAACCACCTGGCCAAGCAGCAGAAACTAAACAGGCTGAAAACTTCCATTTGGACCAACTGTAACAGTGCTGTGCACAGCTGAAAAAAGCGGGGGAACCCCAGGAGTACAGCACCAAGCACAGATGGGGGTTTGTGGGGTGAGGGAGGTAGGATGGCACTGGGAGTGCAGAAGGCACAGTTACGTTATCACCACCCATCTTCTACCTCCTGCCACAGCTTTCTTTGTGGATACCCAAACCCTCACATTCCTCCCCTCCTGTGCCAAGGCCAGCAGGCTTGCCATCCCCACTTGATGTTTTGTGGCCTCTCTGCCCCACACAGGCCCTTGGGGGGGTAGAAAACTGCTATCTCTGGCCCGCTGAGACTGACCCATCTACCAGGAAGAGCTGCAAAATATCTGGAGCCTAGAAAGAGCTGGTTTTGTCATGGTTTCACTACTCCCATTTCCCAGTTCAGTGCTTCCTCCCAGCTGAGGAGCTGCACCTCTGCACAAGTGGATGGTGTCACAAATTATAACTCTTGCCCAAGAAGACCTAATGACAGGGACTCCTATTTTATAGGGTGGCACAAAACCAGAGGGCCTGGAATCCCGGGATTCCAGTTTTGGACAGCACTTTAGAAGATAAATAAGGAGACTAATTATCTTAATTTATTCCATAATTATTTTAATTATCAATCACTTCCTTCTTTCTTACCTATTATCAGGCTTACAGGTGGGAGTGTTCCCAAGTCCCAAATGCAGGCTCTGCCCCTGGCATGCTCCCGTGACTCACCAAGTTTGTCTTTATCTCTTCCCACACCTTTCATAACTAGACCTTCTTGAAGCTGCATCATTGCTTCTGGGGATGCAGTAAGTAGGCTATACTGTGCACTTCTAAGTTGACTCACTTGGGAGAAGAAGTCTTGTTCCTTCTGCACCATTCTCTCTGCAAATGGTTTTAGAGAATGAGAGGGCCAGCTCTGCTAAAAACAAGTGATGGAAGGTACAGGGCATGGCTCCTGGATTAGCGAATGAGTTTGGTTTTTCAGGTGAAGAGTTTTTCAGAGGTCTTATATGAGTTTAAGGATGGCTTTGTAAGGGTTTTCATGTAAGACATTTGCTGCTTTGGCCAAAGATGACCACGTGAAGCTGGGACCTGCTGAGGCAGCACCCACCTAGCAGAGGCTGGCTCCAACTGTGCTGCAGGACATGAGCTGCACAGCACAGTCACACTGTACCAGACAGATGCTAATGTGCCACTGCCCACCCAGCGTGGCTCCTTGCCAGGTGCTTGGTGGCATCAGGAACCCTGCAGCTCAGGGACAGACAGTCCTGGCCATGCTGAGCGTCTCTGTCATGGTTTCTGTATGTGGGTGTAATGCACTCACAAAGAGTTTTGCAGGGGAGGTGCTGCTGCCAAACTGTGTGACGGGCAGGGGGAGGGAGGTCAGCCAGGATGGGAACCGTGCTGAACATGTGGAGGCAATGAAGCCATATCCTGGCATCACAGGCATATGGGAAAGAGAGGACTGAGAGGGAAGCGCTGACTGAGGCATGAGCAAGAAGTAATCAGGGAAGAAGGAAAAGACAGGCAAGGAAGTTGGTGCTCATTCAGCAAGAATTTGCAGCAGCGAGGCCTGTTTATATGTATTAGTTGATAATATTTTGATGAGAAACTCAGGGAGACCGTGACCTCCATTTTACATCACACAGCCCTTCTGTGCCTCTTCCCATCACCCACAGGCAGGCAGGCAGGCAGGCAAGCAGGCATCTTTCCAGTGCTGGTTTCAGCATCAGTAACAGTCACCATTTGCTTAGACCACAAGTATGTAGCAAATAATAAAAGCCCCAAATCTCACAGAGGAAGGAGTTCAGGCCTGGAGATTGTGCAAGCTAAGTTCTGACTGTGTCAAAGGGAAGTGAGGAAGAAGCACGCTCTGGGTGGAGAAAGGAATGACGTGTCAAAGGGAGATAACTGCATATGGGACTTGTCTGTTTGGATACAAATCAGACACTGGATCCTCTAAGCTTAGGAACACCTTCCATCTTTGCTAATTAAAAAATGATGATTGTAGTGCCAAACCGCAGAAACAGAAAATAATCTTGCCTTACCTTATTAACAGCAAGCAGCTCCAAGTGTCACAGCTAGAAAGGTTTTCCAGAAATATGAGATTTACTGAGACAATGGTATCCTCTGCCCTATGAGCCTCATGCTCTGCCTCAGTTCTGTCCCTTTTAGACAGGCCAGTGTATGGCGCAGGTGGAGGAGCCTCTCTTGGCGAGCAGCAGGACCAAGCGCTGAGCAGGAGGCTCTTTGTTATGACACATACAGTAACTACGATTTGCCCTTGAAAACACGTACAATCTCAAACTGTGGTTCACTCCCCATTCTTCTACATCTAATTTCTTTTTATCTACTTCTATTTTCATCTCAGAACATTAAACTCTGTTGGGTTTTGGCTCCCTAAATAGGCACAGGGAAACTGCAGTGAGCTAGAAAGCTGAATTTTATCTTTCACTGTGAGGCAGGGAGTGCTTTAGCTTGTTGTATTGTGCTGTCAGTATCTCACTGTTATCCTTTAACCTGACAGCAAAAAACCTCCCAGTCTGTATCTGTTCCTAATGAGAGAAGTGCAAGGAGAGAAGGAAACACAGACTAATCTTTTTACTTCATAAGAGAGCAACAAAGCAAATGTCTTTTTTTTTTTTAATTTTTACAAGGTTTTCAGCTATTAACATAAGCAATTTATGCATACCATAAAAAATTAACATCAGGACTGCCCTTTTAATAAATATAAGCAAAGTTATTGCAACTAAAGAGTTGTAGCCTATCTTGCTACATGAATTATTATGCATATTATCCTGGTTATTTACACATTGTAATTAACTGGGACTGTTTTGGTGCTTTGGAAATATGATTTGTTAGCACTTACAGCCACTTACAGAGATACAAACCCATGTAAAATGTATATGAGTGTTAAGAATTCAGTTTGGTGAGATCAAACTAACATTTTGCTGAAAGTTTTCAATTTCCTGTCTCTAATCCCAGGGGCTTTTATGTACACTAAATATAAAACGGGTTCGTATTTAAAAGACTGACCAAAAATAGCTTACCAGGTGTTCTGTATACATTAGTCCTAATTTTTCTTGGGCCTGAATGCATCATCACAATGACAGCAGTGAAAAGTCTTGTGCCATCTCTCAGTCTTAAATTCAAACTACGCAGAATAAAGGAAAAAAGATCTGCACAAGCAGTTTTATCCGTGTACCTCCTTACCTTGCCCTGAAGTCGTGCAGCATTTTCAGAGGAAGCTGATGTTCACTCTTGTAGAGAGACCGACTTTCCTATAAACTGCTCCTAGGAGATTGAGAGCTGTAGCCAGCTGCAAGCCACCTCTGCAAGGATAAGCTATACTACGCTGTCATAAGGGGTTTTTAAGTGGCTCTGCTTAATCCTATCACCCTTTGCAGAAGATATATTGTAATTGATCTACCTCAGCTGATCAGAGGCACTGGATTCATTAAGATGTATTAGGATTAATTTGGGCTGGAGGAGGTTAGGGCTTTGAATTTAATGAAATTTTATCTAACAACTCTCACGACAGAAAAGGGGCACACATTGAAACACAAACTGCAGAAATCCATATAATACACAGGTGATGGAAAGAAGTAATGAGACAAAAAAATGTACTTCCTAGCTGAAATCCTGGAAAACAGGTGCAAAATAGTTTATTCCGGTGTGGCTGTATCGAGTGTAAAGAGAGAGCCCCAGTAAAGGAATGAGGTTAAAGTAGGATGAAAATCCCAAAGGGTGCTCTTGTGATGCGGCTGTAGGACGTTACTGCTGCTAAACTACGTCTGTTTGCCAGCAGTTAACAAAGATTAGCTGAAACAGAAAACTCGTAACAACAGTATATGCATTTTTTGCATTTTTGTCTAATATTTCTCATCCATACTACTAAAATAATCAACTTGAATATAAACACTGTGTTTTCATACCTAGTAGATAGATGATGTATAGGCTGGCAAGCTTAGCTGCTCACACGGTGTCAGGATTTTGTGTTACGGTGTCTGTGCATATATGTCACGTGCTGGCTTAGGGGGAGAGGATGTTATGCAAGAAGCAGTTCATACTGAAATTTTCCAAGCCTGAAGCAGAATCACTTGGGAAAAAATTCTAGGTAAAACGGCTTAGCTGTTTCTGAGAATATGATTTGGAAAATATGTTGTTTTGAATGTATTAAGCCAAAAGTCTAATTTTTTTCTAGAGAAGCTCCAAGACTGTCAGGTTTTGAACTACCACTTGGCAATTTGGCTGAAATGGCACCAGCAGTGCATCTTTTGTCATTCTTGTCAATTTGCTCAAATCAGAGCAAGTCACAGTATTTAGAAAGCAGCATCAGTTTGCCCATGCCAGGTAGAGAGAGACATGCCAGTGTGCAGGTACTGAATTCAGGCAGGCCCCTCTGCATCACCAGGGTCCTATCAGGAAGCACCTCACTATGAGGCTCTACAGCTCTGACTCTTGGCTTTGCAGCACCAGCTGCCAGACCTGGGAATAGTATTGAAGATGCAGGGTGAGGTGAGCGAGACTGAGCTGATGGGGGAGACTGGAGCAAGGAGCTGGAGTGGAAAAAACAGAGGTACATGGGGATGGGGAAGACAGGAGCTTTGGCTGGAGGATGGGTGGAGAGGCTGGTGCTGATTAGAGTCAGGTCCTTGCAGCACCTAAATTCTAGACTGCTAAATTCTCTGAGACACACAGGCAGAAGATTCATCATTCACTTGAATTCCTTGTGGATAATCCCCCTCCCACATCATATTGTGATCTTGCCAATGTCAACAATCCTGGTACTTCTAAGAAAGTAAATAATTCTTTAATAAAAGCATTACTGATTTGCCACGATAAAAATTCCACATGGCAGTGAGACACTGAAGACAGGTTTACTGTGCTGGACACCCACAAGAGTAGGTCAGATACATGTTTTCTGGAGATTCTTGATGGCTGTCACAGTATGACAGCTACAGAAACAATTGCAGCAAAGCTTCCACTTTTAGTTCTTCACCAGCTTCCTCAAACAGATACCTCCTACAAAAATACTAATGACAAAGAGCAAATTTTAGATTTTTTGTTTGCCATGGTAATCAAGGCAGATTACAGGGAAAAAGAGAAGAACCAGGCAAGGAAGAGACCAACAAGACCAGTCCCTATGAAAGTGTATGCCAAGTCCTTTTGGAGAACGCAGGTTTTTGCAGCTGGGAAGGAAGTAGTTTTCCAAAGTTCACTGGAGTGGTTGTTCAGTGGTAAAAATAATTCCTAGTGAAGAGATGGATGGCACTGGGAAAGAAGAAAGAAAACATTTTGAAAACAACACACACCGTCCATTAGCCAGGACAGCCAAAGGTGTTGCTGGGCTACTGCATGTTGCTATTATAGGTATGTATTTTCCACACCAGGATTTTTTTTCCCCTTCATCCAATTGAAAAAAAAAAAAAAA
>VZTI01003270.1:102858-123730 GCA_013397865.1 Struthidea cinerea
AAGGCAAGCATAAATTCATCTAGAGATTTGTTGGCAGTTGGGATCTGGAGATAAAAAGCAGCAATTCCTTTAGCTTGACAACGTGAAAGAGACATGATAAATTCCCTCACAACTGATACAGCTATCAGACAACAGTATTCAGCTTATTAGATAAGTAGCCTGAGCACATTATTTGAAATAAAGCATTTAAGTAAATTTACTAATGTAAAAGACAGGAAGCATTCCATAATAAACAAGTGACCTGTGTAAGGATAGTATGATTTTTTTTTTAAATCAAGAGGTTTAAGGCGTCATTACTTTAGGACAGGCAATCACAAATCTTTTGATTTTTGATCTGATAAAGTCCTTGTGTCAATGAAACATGCTTAAGATATTCTTTTAATTCACTTGTTTCATTGGACTAAGTGCCACCACATTTTTCTACCAGCAAACTGAAAACATGATTTGAGGGAATAATCTGAATTATTACTTTCTGAAACAGGAATCTGTTGTATTTTATATATATATATACATATATATATATATATACATGTATTATATGAAAGAACTATTCAGACCTGTTTCATTATGAAGTAGAGCCTTTCTTTTCTTTAGTACAGAATCAGTTATTTATTATAATCAGAAACAATGATACATTCCTAATACTTCTGCACCCACCCCTCCTACAAGGAACACTTAGAAACAGCTCTCACAGACTAGCAACTCTAGTCATTGTATCTTCCCACCTGCTGATTTTTGCTACCAGTTAAACCCTCTTGTGTACCTAAGACAGCTGTAAGATTACAAGCAAGATGCTTGCTTTCCCACAAAGGAGTGCACAAGCACAGTTATAAGAAAAAGCTGGTGAATGAAGAGTTTCAGATGGATTTGTGTCTACAGTTATATTCTCTTCCAGTCTCTGCTTGAAGCACATGCCCAGCACTACACCACTTTTCTATCACTCTCCCGGGCATTAGTAAGGAGGGGGCTGACACTGCAGCTGACACCAGATGCACTCTCTTCCTGTGATGTGTGCATTCACACAACTTGAAAGACTTCTTCGTATTTCTCCATACGAAATTTGACCGAAATCAAAGAAGAGGGTCAAAGATCAGTAGGAAAAGGGAGAACCATTTGAAAGGCTTCACTGTTGTCAGGACGAAAAAACTCATGTTCCGCATTTGAAAATAACAATTCCAGATATCAGAAAAATGGTTTTGCTTAACCACTAATTTGCACTTGTCTGCCGGTCTGAGAAACACTGTAAACCAACTCGATGATGCACTGACACTGAACGAGGTAACTGTGGTGTATCCCACCACCTCCATTCTTCAATGCTTGCTGCTACAGCTGTACTTCACCTCAAACAAGCTTTCTGCAGCTATGTGAACTTTACTGCTACAGGTATCCAAACAGGTAGTTTAGCACTAGCTCAGTTTTCTTTCAAGAAATGCAGTCACACCTTTACTGGAATACAGCATTAACTCACAGAGAGGTTGCAATGTTTTCAGATGCATTTGTTTCCACCTTATTCAGACAGAAACACATTTCATTCCAAAGAGATTGATGAAGGCAGGAACTTAGGCTGAGTGAACTCTCTACCAAATTCTTTCTGGGTCTTGTTACCTGCCTCCATCCATTCCTTACAGAGAGGGTTTCATGCTGGCTGCAGTTAAGGATACCATAAATTCAAGCTCCGCTAACAAGTTAACGTTTGAAGTTCATCAGAGATACTTTAAACCTTTTATGATTAAAATCCACATTTTTGAACCACTGCTAAATAGTATTTATTTGATCTAATACAATTAATTTTCCACCAAATGTACAACATCAAAGGAAAAAATTCACACAACATGAACCTTCATTTTCCCCCAAGGAGTGTGTTCTTACAGAAGTACAGACATGTTCCTTCAGCTCTAGATAAGCAACTAAAGAGGATGGTCAGATACAAGGATGGTGACACAGGCCATCTTCTTCATTTAGTCCCATATTGATAGGTCAGCTAAGTTTTGTTGATTCTTTTGCCCTGTCTGTGGTTTGCAGACAAGAGAGACTTGCATCCAAAAGGGACTAGATTTTACTTTCTTCCAGTCAAATGGTTCCACATGGGTTATATTACGCCCTTTGTTAGGCTTACAGTTGGTGGTCTTCCTCCAAGGGTTCAAAGGATATTTTACACATTTTTCTAGCTCTCCATAGAAATCAGGGGAAAAAGGGGAAGCAAGCACAAGGAAACATACCGAGCACAACTTAAGGCATCTACAGTTTATAATTAATTAAGAAGGTGCGTCCTTCAGTTTGGTATTTTGAATAATTTTCTGATTTAAGGCAGAAGAAATCTGCCTTCACAGACTACACTTAGCTGTCTTCTACACTCAATGATGTCAATTACTGCCCAAGAAACACAACTACTGTGCAAGCAATGCCTACTTATACACCCCTTTTAGAGGTCTGTGCCCCAGAACAGCCACATGATATTAAAAATACAATATAAATGATCACACTGCAGCCAGCTTCTAGAAAGCTACCACATGCCAAGCAAGTTCCTTCTGCCCGGCATCGCTTATACCAACACATTGGAGCAGACTGAACACCTCCCCTAACGCAAGAAACGATCTCCCAGGGCACCACAGAGGATCTCAAACAATACAGCACTTTGGTTTGGAGCGCTTTCCTTTATGCTCTGTGTTCAAACCTGATATGACCAGTCCCCTGCAGTGTTGCAATTTCTAACACTCTCAATTCTCAGATTTCAGAAATGTTGAGGGAAAGGGAAAAAGACCTCTTCCTACTAAAGCAAAGAAATTAGTCCTCACCTTCCCACAATGACTAAGAATTCTTGCTCCCTTGGGTGCCTTAACCAAGTAAGAGATTTAAGGCAACATGTAAGTAAACAGTAAATCCTACATCACATCCAAATTATTTTGAGGTACTAAAAATTGTAGGCTCCTAGAAAATGTCTGAGCCTGAAAGTTCTTGATGAGTTCATTCAGACACTTGAAAGCACACATTTTTCCCTCATAGGAGGGAAAAAAAGTATTTGAGAAAAATGGAAAAGTTGCACCCTGACTGGTTTCTAAACAAGAGTGCATATTTTTCATATTAGACTGCACTTTAAGCTGAATGAAATGTCACTTAAGACTCCTCATAAGAGTTTATTTTCAGTCAGGAGATTAAGATTCTGGAACAGTCTTCTAAGAAAGGAGCAGGGAAAAGTACAGAAAACTTTGCTGTAACAGAACCAGATTCAATGATGGACATACTGTTGCCTGTGACAGTAGATTATTAACTCTGATCTCAGTTTTTTTTCCAGTCCTTAACAAAAGGCTGTTACTGTAACAGCAGTATCTTTAAAAAACCCAGTACGCTATAAATATTATTTCAACTTCAGATGATGTACGTGCAGCCTTACATAAAAATGGAAAGAGTCACTGTCTCTCAAGAGCACAGCACTTCTAATGTAAGTGAGAGAAAACACTTCAGAATGGTGGAAACACCAGCACTGATAAACCAGGTTAGTAGAGGGATACCTGAGAACTACAAGGGCTCTTGGACATTACAGAGATCCAGTAAAAAGAACGTCTGTTATACCTGTACCTCATATTGTATCTGTCCCTATCAACGTTACTTGCCAGTTTCTTATTTTGGCTTCTAATGGGCTTTGAGGGGTTCTGGATTACTTGAAGTACTTGCGCCAACTCTTAACATTCACTCATTATCTGAGAATGCATGAACGCTGTTCAACAAAACAGAATTTCGTGTGTCAGTATCTGATATCCCTCACTGGAGACAACTTAACTGACTCAAACCCTATTAATCATCTGCAAGGTGCAATACAGCTATTTTATTCCAATAAAGGTATTTTTCAGAGTGACTCAAAAGACAACCTGAAACAAAATTAGCGAAAATGTTCTAGGAAGAATTATAGGCAAAGTAAAAATGGAATTCCTAATAAGGAAACCAATGACCACAAAAGACAACCTGATCCAGAACTGTCTCCTTTCAGTTAACAATGAAGTAAATTCAAAGAATAGAGATACACTACTCCAATTCTAGCACACAAGGTGACTCCAAAGAACTCGGTTTGAGGACAGAAAATTTTATCTAAGTTTTCATCCACAGTGACAGACTTCAGAGCAAGAAGAAACTGACACCTTCTGTGCAACAGGTCCAAGACACAGCCTTAACAGCTGCAAGAGAATGTGCTGGCACCAAGGTCTAAAGTCATGAAATTGCCCCCAAAACAGGTAAAACGATGCCATCTAATTCTGACTCAAATACACAGCTGGCAGAAAAAATGGACTCCAATGCATTTTGTGACAAACTGCATGTGATGCTGGTCAAAAACTGCTAAAGACTGTATCACCAGCGGGTTCTAAACCACCACCACCACAGTTTGAAAAAGGAACAAAAATGTACTCGATCAGTTGCAAATCACAAGCTGCAGAAGAGACACAGTCAGCTCAGAGACACTACAATGCAACACAAGAAGTCACCTTGTGAACAACTGGCACAGACTGCGTTAGCTGCAGGTTCAAGAGAGAATATTACTATTTTGATCGTACTTCTAAATGGATGGGATAAGATACCCAATTACCTCAACATTTAAAAATTTATCATAGGATAACTGGAGTGCCACAATATATATAGGACAAGCTTATATTTAGCTGTGCCATGAATTTACTTGCAAGTATTAAATGCTGACCCATACAGTGAATCAGACATCTTGTCTGGAACTGTACAAATACTATAAAACCTTCTGAAATTCTCAATAAGAAACAATAATCAAAAAATTTTTTAAACCACTTTATTCAAACCTGAGCACCTCAATATAAAACTAAACACTGGTGAACTGTCATTTTTCTTGCTAAACCCAGATTACTGCAAATTTAAAATCTGCACAAGTAAGTTTCTATCAGTTCAACATTTAAATAGACTAATTCATCTCTTCTGACACACTTTGTAGATTTCATATAATGAAAATAACTAAAAGAATTAGTGCAATATACTGGACTGATCAAAATAAAATGTACTTTGGAAAACAAAGTTGCGAAGTTCATTACTGACAGACAGCAGTACTTATGTTACAGATACAGGAGCATCATTTATTACTGTTCTAGCCATAAAGGAAGAACTCAGAACCCCCTTTGATTAGAGAGGAAAAAAGTTAGCTTTAAGTAACTGTACATTCTGTATACCTTTAAGCAACTCTTAAATATTACAGAAAGTATTAAACAAATGTAGACTACAATGCAGAGTACCTATTTACAGTACATTAATATCCAAATTTAAAATCAAGTTGGATGTACATAATCGTTAGTGCACTATTTTTTTTCCTTAGGGGAAAAACAAACTGTAATGGCCAGCAATGATCAGAAACAAGAAAGAAGTCACAGACACCGAGTTTGTTGTGGTTTTACTTGACGAGCTCTTACAGTTTGTAGAGGACAAAAAAACCCCATATTCTAAGTTGTAGAGTTGAATTTACCGGTCTGTACCCTCTGAACAGATTAGAAATGAAGTTAGACTTGATTCATCACTAATTCATTAAGATAAGTAACTGGGTTGATATAATTTACATACAGTGTACCAGCTAAAACTCCACTTTCTGGCAAGCATAGGATTCTTAAAATTGTTAATGCAAGTATTATTTGTAATAAAATTATTAAACTATGGAATGTATAACTAAACAGTGGATACCTGCAGAAACAACTGGTTGCATCAATACTGCAAAAAAGTTTAAGTAATTTTTAGACCCTGTTTCTAAAGAGGTTTTAAAGCACAATTGAGAATTATGAGAAGACCCAATTCTATTTATTATGACAGTGATCAGTACTGAGGCTACAGGAACTGGCCAATTAGGTCCACAGAAAGTAGTTCTTCTACACCCCTAATAATAACAAATTATTTTTAAAATCTTTCAACTGAAGGAAGTTTATTCCGCCTCCATCTCTCCTCTACTGCTGAAACATTGCAGCCAGTGGTGGATACATGCATGTTAAAATTTTAGGTCAAAAGAAAACTCTGTATCATGAACTTGACTATTATTGTAAGTCTCTTCGCTGTTTGGAAGCTGTACTGGACCAGGTTAAGCACTCCAATTCCATGGTTATTAACTGTTAGGAAGCAGAAGAATATTCAGAACAGTTTAAAGCAATTGACCTTTTAGTTACTACAACATTGACTCTTGGGTGGTTGTGTGGGTTCAGTAAGGTCTACTCCTCTTCCTCTGGCAGAGCTGGCTCCTGCATTCTGTGGTTCATTCTTGGGCAATTTCTTTGCTGTAAGATGAACAGGAAACAAGAGTTAAACCTGAGATTTTACTAAGATTAAATCACCTGAGTAAACAAAACAACACATTATACGCATATCAGTATACTTACTGTATAATCTGATTTGATTCAGTGCATTGGTAATGAAAGAAGTTAAGACACTTAACTTCTTAATGCTCAGCTACCTTATCTATGTTTTCCAGGAATGAAATACATTGGTAACGTGAGCAGTAAAATGTATCTGCACAGGTGTGCTATGCCACTAAATGGCAGCTCCTGTGGGAATCCACCCACACAGAACAGATCAGGATGTTAGTGCAAAAAGATACAGAAACACTGAAAAGGCACAAAACACAGACAGAAATGGGTCAAATAGCTCCCAGATATCCAGCCAGAAATAAGTGTTTGCAGACAACATATAAAATGGCCCTTAGCACCAGATCAAGCCTCCCCCATTTTTTCCAAGCTGTCTCTTCTGTCCAGCTCTTATGAGTCAATTGACCGGTAATTTTTTTGTTGCCCTTGTAGCTCCAAGGTTCCTCCTCAGTCTTAACATGAAAAAAATAAGGGTGAAAGCTGTCACCCTTCTAAGCAGTAGCTTCTCCTAGATTTCTCTCCATCAGAAAATTGCTCAGTTCTACACAACAGGACTTCCATGGGCCTAGCTCACCAGGACCCAACAACCACCCTTGTTCTATAATTCGGCTGAATGGTTTCACTCCAAAGTAGTTACTTCTGTCAGTTTTTTAAAAAACAACTTTTTCTAAAATCAATGAAACCCAGCCAAAAAAACCTGCAGAGCAGACATCAACATATTGTGGTGCTAGATAACCTCAGGGTGCTGGGCAACACGGTGGGCCACAGGGATCTTCTGAGGTCCCTTCCAACTTGGGCTGTTCTACAGATCTGTGATAAAACCCAAGAACCCACACGGTATTAAGCTGCTGAGCCAGTACAAAGGGACAGTGCACCAACACAAAAATGTCTTCAGAGCAATGTTGTTGTGAATTCTAGAACTGTATCTAGAACTGAATTAATATTTTATTTTTAACTGGAAGTTCTGAATGAGTGCTGAAGCAGTCAATTTACAAGCAGCTGTAGTTTGCATCCAACAGTTCTTTAAACAGTCTCATTTTTAATTTTCTCTCAGCTTTAAGATCATATTTGCACATGGTCCTGAGAACTGCATCCACATTTTGCAGGCCATTCCAAATTACATGCAATACTTATAGCCTCATCAAAATTTCCATTCAGAGTCTATTGCTGCACAGATCTTGTTCTAATGCGCTGACAAAGCTAAATTTCACCCCACTGATGTAAAATACTCACATGGCCAAACAACATTGCAGACGAAAGACACAGTTATTAACTGGGCATCTTTTTCCTCAGATTTCTTTGTAGACTTCATTAAAATACAGAGGCAAGAATTCTTATTGATATCTCAAATTACAAAAAAAAAAAAAGAAAAAACCCTCAAGTTTTTGGGGATTTTTTTTACAGGATGCAAACTACACCATTAAACATATTAATTTTGAAAATTCACCAGTGAAACACAGAACAGTGTAACTGAGCATTTCTGTATCATTAAATGCAGGCCTATCTTGAACATCCATGAGAAAAATATACTTTCCAGTCATACTGTTAAGTGTTTGTGTCTATCCCCCCTCTTTAAGTATTTATAGTTAGTACGAAGCAAGTACTTGTTATAAAGTGTTGCTATAGTGATAATTTAATTTGCATCTGCTGAAGTTTGAAGGACACCACAAATCACCTTCTGCTCTCCTGACTTGGAAAGCAGAAGATTAAGACCTCTTTAAAAACATTTAATTTAAACATCAATGATGTTTTTTCACCAAAAGTGGGTTAGAGAGGTGCAACATACAAAACAGGTTTAAGGAGGTTATTTGATGCTATACATTACCACTAGCAAAGCATCTACTACAATTAAGGTTACTATTAAACAGATTAGTACCCAGCCTAAAAAGGAATTATTTTTCCTCCACTTTCAAAAGCTCATTAACAATTAAATACAATTTTGGGTATATCAACGGAATACACAAAAATTCTTGGTTTATACTTACTACTACATATTAGCATCATTACAGAAATCCCTAAGATTATGTTAGGTCTAAAAATATATCAGTAGATTTACTTTTAACACGCAGCGTCCTTTACTTATAACTTGGACACTGAATTTAAGCACACATTGCCATCTTTGGCACAGCTTGTGGATGTCAGATAGGTGCTTAAACAAAATTAAACAAATAAAAGGGCCTACGGAAACTTTGATGCCAGAAATAATTTAGGTGAAAAACAAAGATCTTAGGTTAGGAAGATTGTCATGGTCTGAATCTCATGAAAACCATTCCCTTCAAAGTTCTCAGTTTGTTCATAAACTCACCAATTGCCATGAATATTTCATTTACGTTCATAGATGTTTTGGCAGACGTCTCCATGAACAATAGGCTGTTGTCATCTGCATAAGCCTGTGCTTCCTGAAAGTTAAAATCAGAATACATTACTTCATTAAAAAAAAAAATTAAACTCGGACAATCATCACACACTGTACTTTTAATTGCTACAAAGGAACAACCTCTACAGCATTTGGAAAGAAATGAGTGTTTGCAGAAACACTCATTTGACAATATGTTATTCACCAGCTATGGAAAAGTTACAATTCCACCAAGCAGTTAAACAACTAGAAATGGAATCTTAAAGATCCTTCCTAATCTTAAAAATATCCAGATGGAACAATCTCAGGCAAAGCTAAATAATAAATGAAAATATTTATGAAAGATACAAGCCCAATGCAGAACACTAGCTGTGATAGCAAGTACAAATAAGCTTCAGAAAGTGCCATCAAATGTCAGCAAGTCCATTATTACCCTGGAAAAGGGCAGTCTGTGAACTATCTTGAATCTTTCAAGCACTACGGCAGATGGACCAGAACAGTTTCATTATCCTGATACAAATTCACAATCACAGCAATAAGCAGTATTAAGTATCTTGCCATGTTACCTCCCTTTTCAGTATGAATTTTCATCTGATACTCTGCTCATACGAACTTTACTATTTTTGCCACTTCTTATTAGTCAATTCAGCTGAGAATCTACAGCTTCTTATGATTATGTAACTGCCTTTGCATTCAATAAGAAATCTGCAAAAAAAGCTGAATTACAGAACACCTATGATGATAAGAATAATCTACAGCACTCTATAATTATTTAAATGACACCTGCTAAGATTGACGTAATTATATCTGAAACAACACATTAACAAATACCTAGGAATCTAATATGTGATTCGCAATGAGAAAACGCCTGTCAAGCCCACAAGGAGCCCATAAATCCACAGTAGCAAACCCCCTAACATTTGAAAAACATTAAGACTGTAATTGTTCAAAATATAGTACAAGTAGGTTTACTTTGGTAGTTAAATTTGATTACATTATTGACTGCAGTCATGTATGAAATTTTTGTTAAATACCACAGTTTTTCATAAAACACCAAAGTCTCCTGTCAACTGTCATGGAAGTATAAAATTAGAAGACTGGCAGAAAAACACCTAAGCCACTGCTAACCTTCATAATTCAACTCTCTATAGTTACAAAAGGAGTCATTACTATATGCAGCTGTATCTCACATGACTCCAAACACAGATTAAAAACTGTAAATTAATGACTAATTACTGACTAATAAATACTATCTTGATTCAAATTCAGTCAATCATGAATGGACCAAAACTACCTGCAGTTAGTTTTATTCACTTTGGAAGCTATTTTCTGATGACTTGATTAAACTTTCTAGAAGATAAAATACACCAGTGAGAGCACAAATGTAATCACTAAACCAAAAGAAATGCCATGAAAAGCTCAATTAAAATTTGAACACTTCTTCAACAGTACAACCTAAGCAAGTCAGGCACATCAATCAGCTTTGTATCATATGATAAATCAAAATTCTCTGTCTGACAAGCCAGACAGAACAGTTTGCTGTTAGAGTTACTGCTATCTCATCCATTGAAACTCTAGTTACCAGTAATTTTGGGTAGAAGGCAGAAAGAGGTCACATCAAAGAACAGATATTCAATTAGCCTTAAAGATACACAAATAAATTAATTATTCCTCTAAGTCAAATTAATTATTCCAAAAAGTCTATTCCTCCATATTACTTGTACTGAAGTAGGTTTTTCGGTTGCACATATAATTTAATTAGTCTCAGTTGACATTTATATTTAACAGCATGACCTCCATAACAACTAGCTAGGCTATGCATATAAGCTCCCTCTAGGTTTATTTACTACCTATTCAAACAAAATGCAATGTCTATGAACAAAAGTTATGTACATACCTGGAAATCCACAGCTCTTTTGTTAGCTAGATCAGCTTTGTTTCCTGCTAAAGCTATTACAATGTTGGGACTTGCTTGTCGCTGAAGTTCTTTGACCCAATTTTTCGCTCTGGCAAAGGACTCCTGTTAATGATTGCAAAATGATGCAACTGAGTTTTATCATCCTTTTGTACTCATCTATTATCCCTATCTCTGTTATCTACACTTCAAGCACAAAACGCCAATGCAAGACTGCATGAAACATTCCTACCTTAGTTCTCAACTGTGCTTAGTTGGGATAATGCTGAAGTAAGTAGGTAGGAAGATCTTTGTGTAGACAGAGTAAGGAAAGAAGTGGTTAAGAAAAAAAACGAGAATTTCAGTTTCTCTAGAAGAAACAAATATATGAACACCTATATCGAAAAGGCCTCCAAATTACTTTCTAATTACTGAAGACTGTTCATTATGGTACATGATTTCTAGGTTTTTTTTGAAAGTTTTGGGTTTTAAGTCTCATTTTACCAGAAACAAGCAAAGATTATCTCATCTAAGTTCAAATAAAAAGAAATCTAATAACATTAGGGTTTGGTCTCAATAGCTTGTGCTAACTTTCCAATCCTTAATCAAAATTTGCAATAATACAATGTTAAAATAATGTCTTTCACTGTCAGAAATAAAAGTGCCACCAGCAATGTGATGAGAGTAATAGCTCAAACTAAGTGAGCTGACTTAAGGGTGGGTTAGAAACACTTCTACAAGAGGATTTGTTTTCTTTCTCTCTCTCTTTGATATAAAAAGAAAAAAACCCCAAACAACCCAACCCTAGAAATAGTCTTTTAGCCAGAAAAGTTTACAGACACAAATTGACATCACACAGCGCAATATGAAAAGAGCAATCTGGTCCAGCAGAAGGCATCCCTGCCCATGGCAGGAGTGTTGGAGTAGATGACCTTTAAAGGCTTCTTCCCATCCAAACCATTCTATGATTCTACAAAACGATGAATTGGTTCACAAAACTCAGTGAGAAAAAAATAAGTAAAGATCAGTGCAAGACTGGTAACTTCCAAATTCCCCTTGTGCCTCCGTAATCCCGTACTTACCTCATTTGTAATGTCGTATACCACTATAGCTGCTTGTGCTCCTCTGTAGTACATGGGTGCTAAACTGTGGTACCGCTCTTGCCCAGCTGTATCCCAAATTTCAAATTTTACCGTTGTATCATCCAGACATACGGTCTGGGTTAGAAAAGCAGCTACAAAAAAGACAGAGGTGCTGAAACCAGAAGTCTGCTTATATCTCTATATTCATATATAGTTACGTTCACAGAGATGAAAAACAATTCAAGCCTGCTGTTAAAATACAACAGGTTTGATGCAAGCATTAGCTGACAGACTAACTCTGATCAACACAGAGGAGTTATTTAAACAAGACTTTCCTGAAGTTAGACAAAAGAAAGCAAAAATTGGCAAGAATTCCCTTTTTCATAATAGTGAATTTGAGTAACCATAAGGCCTTCTCTTAAACCTTCTAGATACAGTCTGCTGAAGCAGGATGAAATGTATTACAGAGCACCAGTAACAGCATCCCATCATGCTACAATCCAACAGTTCAGATATTTGCAGTTCTACACATTTATATTACTGGAATAGCATCTTAAAACTTTGATTTTCAGCTCCTGATAACTTTACCCTAGCTAACAGATCTGCAAGAAAGAAGGACTTCTTATAGAAGTTCTTGTTCTCAAAGCAGCTATATTTTTGACTTTGCAAGCGATCTCAAGAATTAATTTTAGCATTATTTCAACAGTCTGCAGTTTCAGGGAAACTTGCAGCCATTGCTACTACAGCTGAACACATTACCATAAATAATGGTCTCCCAGTTACAGAAAATACTAAGTAACTCATTCCAAGTCTTCAAACAGTTACTCCTAGTAAAACTTTTCCATTCAGGTCGAGGTACAATCAGAAGTATGGAGGCGAGTGCCCACACAACACAGAAACCAGTATTACAAAGCTAAGGAAAGCCCACTACTGAGTTGAAGTGGGAAGTCTGATCACTAGGCACACTAATGGATTGTGGCCAATTTAAATCAAATGTCTGAAGAGACACTGACCCATAATGCTTGCATACCTGGGATGTTACCCTGTCCTACATATTCGGAGACATCACAGCCTATGAATCATTCCAAAACTGCTGCAACCTTCAACTCAACTCATTACAGAAACCAAAATGAAGCCAATCTTGCTCTGTAAAGGACATTGTAACCAGCATACAGAAGTGTCCCTGTCTCAGCTGTGAGCAGCAGCTGCATGGTACTTAGTTGCTGGCTGGGGTTAAACTGTGACCAGAAGCTGACTCCTTAAGTTGTCAGGTGCTCTTGCTTCAGGGTTATTAGCATCCATCACAGATGAGCAGGCAGGCTGGAGAAGGTAAAGGCTTTGATGTTCCAATGTTAAATCAACATAAATCTCTCTAAATGCTACATATCCAAACACTGGTAGAACAGGCTCCACTTGGCAGCTCCCTAAGCAGCCCGGAACCAAAATAGACTGGAAAAACGCCATACATCCTGCAGCAAACTAAGGGCTTCCTCCCCCAAACCAGCTCAGTATTATATTTCTCCAAGGCAGAGACAAGAGGTTAAGCAAGTGGATTTTGAAGTTCTCACAGACATTATTCTCTTAACAGAAAAACACTCCCTAAATGAAGGTACGTACTTGGAAAGAGAATTAAACAAGTGGTTTATTCTACGCAATCCTCTGGTTTATGTCAAAAGGAACATTTCAGCCACCTTAAAACATCAGTTAATTTCTGCAACAAACATAACTTTCTTGCATCTTGCCAAGGCCATAGTAAATTGACAATTAATCATCAGTGTTAATTATCTAAAGGCTATCATCTTTAACAGCTGTACTTTTGTCTTAAACAACTAACAGGCCTTGCTATACCAGTCTGAAGTGGCAAAACCACACCACCACCATCCAACATGACCGCCTT
The DNA here is from genome assembly GCA_013397865.1 of Struthidea cinerea. Classification (NCBI taxonomy): domain Eukaryota; kingdom Metazoa; phylum Chordata; class Aves; order Passeriformes; family Corcoracidae; genus Struthidea; species Struthidea cinerea. Next base: position 116,435 of record VZTI01003270.1, read on the forward strand.
TAACTGCACTCCCTTTCAGATATTTTTATCCAGAGTCACAATGCACATAAGCCTCTCTTTGTTAAAAGGCCCTTCTGTATACAAAGACAGTTATGCCTTGGGCAACTACAAGCCACGCAGTTAAGACAGCTTTCTCTATAGGAAACTTTTCTGAACCCAAACATTGCTGCATTTAATAGCTCTCTGCTGTATTATACAGCATTTCATTGTTTCTACATCATATAGAAGAGGCACAAGTTAATACAGATTACACTAAACCTCATATAACTGAACTTGAATTTAGGCTCTTGTTTAAGCTTCGTTTAGATTTTGAACAGTGTAACAGGGTTTGGGTTATCCCAAACACTAAAACAAGAAAAAACTAAATGGAAGTTAAATTAATTGCAGATCACTGAAATGGAACAATGAATTTCACTTAATTTTAACAGTTTTTTAAACTAAAAACCTTGTTGATATTGGAAAGTTAATTCACTGCATATTTTTTGAGAATGCTCTCCATATTAGCACACAGCTGTGTATCAGAGAATACAGAAACTTTCATACTAACACCTATCCTTGAGCCATGATAAAAAATGGCTAAAGCCAGAAGTGTGCATTAGTAAGATTACTAAAGTAGAAAATATGTTGTTCTCTATTTATGCTGACAGATACAAAAAATAAACACATGTAACAGCTAGAAATAGGGCAAAAGAAGAATGCAATGAAATTCAGCTTTTATTTCTTTTTGTAAGCTTTGTAGAGTTTCTAAATTTCAACAACTGTTGGTGCGTGAAGACACACACAGACCACTGAAAGGCCTTCACATAAATATTACAACGGAACAGACTGATTCATACAACCTGCAACAGCAATTACTGGAGAGTATTTATCAATTCATAAAACCCATACTTTAAGTCTGTATGCTGTTAGGTAGTTTTAGGATACTTTTGAATTTATACAAGGAGGAATACAGCTCAAAGCACAAACATCTCCAAAATACAGTGTAACTTAAGAAATCTGGCAAGGGGAAGAGTGTGATAAAATCTGTTCACAGTTAAACAGATTTTTTTTTTTTTAGTTCTAGTAGCCAGCACCTGTTTTGTTCAAGTCACAAAATGGAAAAACAGCTCAATAAATTCTGTGATTACTAGCACAGAAACATATCCAGAAATGTAGCAAGTTCTCCAAAATCAAAAGCCAAGTCAGCATGCATAAGTGACAAACACAAGCTTTTTGGAAGACGCAATGATGTTTTTTTGGTTTTTTTTTTCATAGAAAGTAAGCTCATAATTCTTACTAAGCAGTTTTTTCACGCAGTAAGCATACAGCACAATTAAAAGAGCCACACACCCACGTACAAACAAAACGTGACATTGAGCCTGGGTTTCAAAACTACGGAGTTCAAGAACACATTTACTACCTTCACTTGAAAAGGATGTTTGCTACAGCCTTGTGCCAATTATGTTTAACTTAGAAAGCTATAGTTCTCAATTACTGACAAAGGGCTCAGATTTGATCCTTGCTGTCAATGACCCACTCTAGAAGTGCCATTACATTAAAGGTTTCCAAGGGCAAGGACAATATAAAAATTCAACATGCAACAAATTAACAGGATAATTTTCTCACCTCCAATCGTACTTTCTTGAAATTCATGAAACTGTCCTTTTACAAAACGAAGCACCAAACTTGATTTGCCAACTGCAGACTCTCCTAAAAGTACTAATTTGAATTGGCAAATTTTATTTCCAGCATTTGGCCCATTGGGCCTTGTTGCTCCTCGATTAGCCATGTCCAAATTAGAAAGCAGTCCTTTATTTCAACAGCTTTTGAAAGCAAGTTCCACTGAGATCTGAATCCTCGTTCTTCTGCCAGTAACAACCTATTTGTGAAAAGACAGTGGGTGCATTAGATTTATAAACCAAGTAAGAAAAGTCTCATTCACTAATGCAATATATATTATATAACTTGACTTAATATTTACTAAAGTCAACAGGCCAGAGTACAGGTACCATCACCAGTAAGTTGTCAAGTATAGCCAGACTTTATGACACATGAACCAGTTATCTTCTTCAACACCTAGTCTCGCCATCAAAGCTTCACATTAGGACATTAAAATCCAATTATGTTTCTTCTTGCAAGACCTCCTGTTACTTCTTAACAAATCAAGACTGATGTTTAACACAAAAAATTCAGACTTTCAAATTGTCAGTAAAGTAACAAATGACAAGAAGCAGTAACTTTTTATAATTATGATATTGCTAACCAATATTGCAAAGTCAGCACCGCTGAAGGATGAGCAAAAAACTGAGCAAATTGGGAAAACTCAAACACCACAGTAAGTTCTTTGCCAGTATACATCATCAATTCACATCTATCAAACACGGTTTCCTCAAATAAAAGTACAGATCTTCACATACAAACCATTAATACCCTCTGAAATTAACAATTGTACTGAGAAGCAAAAGTGAAGCCTTCCATATGAAAAACAATTGTCTTGACCAGTAAGAATTCCAGGCCACTTTGTAAAAGCCACCAGAGAACTACCACATGATGCTTAATTTCCATTTCCAATACTTACACGTCCTAGATCAATATTAACAACAGAGATCTTTGTTAAGAACAAGTATGAACAGCATATTGCTTAGTCTGCCTACTCTTCTTTCCAGCTGCTTAAAAAACCCCACCCGCAGTACTTATTCATATGGACAGGGAAGCCTTTAGACTCTGCTGGTATCACTTCTGACCCTAATATTTATGCTTTTACACACTTAACAGTAGATACAAAACAAAAGACTGCCCCAAGCCAGCCTATAATTTTGTCTTACCCCAGCTGATTACTTATTTGAATTGAGCACAGTTTGTGGGGATACAGCTTTTCTAACATGTAGGATGCAAGTTAGGTTAGAGTACATGCTCCTAATGCAAAAAATGGCTTTAAAATATATGTTGCAAAAAAGTAAGCAAACATAATAGTTTCAAATGACTTCCTGTTCTTTATTCCTTGTGGTAAAGCAACTACATTTTAAACCAAGCAGTAATCTTTAGCCATCTTCCTATTTCAAACCCCTTAGCACATAGATCAGGCACTTGAGCATTCCAGTTTGCTACAGGCCTAGCTCAGATGCTAAGCCTTCCTTCTCCTTCCTAACGCTCCCTTTCCCTCAACCCAAGTCCTGAAGAACCTTTTCTCCTGGAAAGTGCTTCAGCAGTCTAGCAGAACCCTACCCTTCAGCAAGATACTCCTTTACGAACTAATATTCATGGACTAAATGAGAACAAAAATCTTAGCATTATATATTGAATAACATAACAGCTGAAAAACAGATATTCTATTTCTCACTGTAAACAGAATACAGGTCTTAAGAATATTTTCAACATCTTACAGACACTTCTATTTGCTCATGTTGCTCCTTTTCCCATATCTCTCAAAATAATTTACCTTCTTCAAGGTAGGATATAACAATTTTGCATTCTGTCCTGAGTTTGTGTTCTACTTGACTATTACATCATATTTAAGTCAAACATACATATTTTTAAAATTTTAGTTGTACAACATAATCTAATATCTATTACATCTTAGGTCTATATTCTTATAAACATATGAAAGTGTTCCATAGTGAAAGAAAGAAGCAAAAAAGCCCCTGCAAATCCTATCACCACTCTTATTAAGTACCGTGTTAATCCTAAACTAAGATTCTGCTTCATTAAACTAATTTTGGTGAAGTATTTCAGAATACAGGAATGCATCCAGATATTTTAAAAATACCAGACCTTTCATCCTTACACCATAAAAAAACAATTTTACACTACTAGTATGTTGGTTCTCAGGCAAAACTCTTCCCACTCCATGCTGCTGAAACAGGCTTCAGAAGTTGTGGAGTGACTTGGATAAAAATGGATCAGTGACTACAGTTAATCTCTCTGTAATTGTACTACAATAGAGAAAGCAGCAAGGCATAACCAAAATATAGGTGGTTCAGAATACTGTTAGCCATTTGTTTATCTTTTCCTTCGGAAAAGTAATAAAGACAATTAAGTTATTTCTGTTTTAAAATGAAAAAAACCCATCTGTTTGCTGTAGCATTCCAGTGTGTTTGGACAACCATGAAATAATTTTAAACCCTTTAATCTTAATATATCCCATGTTCTTCCAGACTCTGCAGCATTCATAAAGACATAAGGACAACATCCAATGACCGTGTGACTTAGTACTCCTGCGAGCAAGTGACTTCTAGATGACACACAGTGAGGAAATCAAGCCACAGCATAGGTTACTCGCTATGACTGCTTTTTTGCTTGCCATTTCCCACACTAAGAGCAAAAGGAGGTATGAGAGAAAAAACAGGCAAGACTGATTTAACTCGTGTAATATTTATCAGTTTCACCTGAGCATTTAGAGTTTGTAGTTAATTCAGATTTTTATCACTTATAAAACAGTAATTACTACCCCTTGCAACACTACTTCAGAACACAAAGCTGACACAGGTTGTCAAGAAAAATATCCAGTTCGGTTTTTATAGATGCCCAAGCTACAGAAGCTGTAGTTATCAGAGAACTTCAAAGTTTACACTCTTACAGCATCCCCTCCCCACCCCCCCAAATAATTCTAGACAGTCAGATACCATGTACAAAAATAACCAGCTGTCAAGCTGATAGCAAACCACAGTACCTGAGAGGAAGGCCCTCTAAGAAACATACTGCAAACCTCATTCATTCAACAGTCACATCAACACGTCTCATAAATTAATAATAAAACCTACTAGTCATACCATCCACTTTTCAACAGCTCAGGATAAAAAAAAATGCAAGACTGAAAACCTGATAGAGCACATCCAGATGATTCTGACATATTAAAAGAAGTCATTAACACCTTCTGTAAGCGTATATGAAAATCATCATCTTTTGAAGTTTCAGATGATGCTGAAACCCTGTAGTTAAAGTTCACAACATGGCAGCATACATACACAATAAGCAAGGGAAGTATCTGCTTAATCTGAAGAGAAGCAGTACTGCAGTTTGACACAGCCACTACAGAGTGGTTTTGGCCTGTTCTTTTCACATCTGTGAGATGAGCACACAATGTCTCACGAGGATTCAGAAGTAGATTTCAATCCAACAGTCCCCATGCACACCCCAAGTCTCAGGTCACATTCATTCTCCTATTCCTTAATTCATCAGTAAAATACAAACCTGGAGAACCCAGGAGGAATACTACACTCAGTATCCTGCACATACACTGCAAACTCAGCTCTGGTGAAAACTTCCTGGAAAAAAATTCCACTAATATGCTTCCCCTTCTCCTCCCCTCCCAATTTTGTATGCAATGTAATCAATATGTTTGAAATACGTACAGAAAGAAAACCTTGGTAAGACATTTTCATTCACCTACACAGAATCAAGTACACAACTGCTTGACTTGAAACAAGCTCTTAAACTGATACATATGGGAGTTATGCAAGAGATCTACTAATACAAAAATGTGCTAAAGAAAATACTATAAAGATTTCTGAGATGGATGGCTTCATATGGATGGAAATGAGGGAGATTTTCTTACTTTTATAGAGTTTAATGTAAGAACTCCATTTTGCAGTCTAGAAATACATAGGTCCCTCTGCTAAGTCAGAACTTTCATTCTTCTCCTGAATATCCTCCCCAAGACACAGCAGGTTCATGCTGAAATGCCAGAACACAAAGCTTGGAGCACGTTATTTGCCAAGTACTCCTGGTAACCCCACCAACTAATTTACCAGATGCTGGGTATTCTCATCACTCCAGAAGAGAAATTTGTATGCTGTTAGATAGTCTGAATTTTATTTACGGAGGAGTCCTAAGATTTTAACAGATCGAACACAAATCTTATTATGCTTGAGTCTGTGCACAAAACACCAACAGCCCCAGCCAACACCTACAAACACACAATTTAATGGCATAATTCAGTCATGCAAACATAGGCACTGGCCTATTTTCCACTACAAGACAGCTAAACCAGAAGTATCAAAGTAACACTGGTGACAAAAGCCAGCCTACTGAAGAGATTAAGACAGTGAGCACTGTTCCTACATTTAATGTGATTAAGTGCATTATCAAATACAAAAGCCACACGAAAAAATTCACGATAAATTTAAAACTGGAACATTCCACCACTTTTGTATCTCGTAGCAAACAACAGTGTTTCTTACTAATAAACTTTTGTACACTGCATTAACAGAAACAAAACATACAATGCAGAGGCTACAACCATTATCTATCTACTTTAAATTTCTTTATACTGGACTTTCTTGAATGTTTTAAAAAGCAGTAACTAAAAATCCTTATATATTAGCCACTCCTACTAACCAAATTTTCTGTTATTCCTTTCCAGGTTCAGCAGAATTACTGTGACACTTGACTGCAGTGGCCAAGATAGTGACAGGGACAACTAGCAAAATGCTTGGCACATGTCAGCCAGTTCATATTGAAATATAATGAGACTGTAAGTTAAACAAGTGAATCAACACAGTTGCTGCAAAAAAATTACAGCCTTCCAATTAAAGGTAATAGCCACCTCACAAGCTCATCCGAATGATGAATGGTACCAATTGCTTTCAGATAAACTGGTTTATCATACAGGAAATGTAAGTGATGACTGTAATACCATTGTCTCTAGCCACCTCACTTCAGCCAATATCTACCTTTTCCTGACATTTCTCGTTATGGAAGAACAATACCTACATGCAATCTAGCCTGACTGTAACTCTGAAGAGTCACTATAAAACTGGAAAAAACCAAAAATGCCACGATTTTTACTTGGCCTGAACGTTACATGAAAGAAACTGATAAATTTCAGCTGCTTAATTAGCTGTTTAGCCCCTCATTTCCATCCCCAAGCTCTGAAAGAAGTGTAAGGTAGGAAAAAAAAAAATCGTTAAAAAATGCGGAGAGAACAGCCTGTCATGGCCCTGTTTGGAACATTTTGATAGCTCTTATGCAATTCAGCTCTCCTCTAAAACATAAAAAAAAGCTTAGGTTTGTTCCTCCACCCTACCCTAGCTTTGTGTCTAGCTCCAATCCAGTGCAATGCAGAAGATATCCAGCATACTAGGCCTGTGGCGATCCCCTCGACGGCGACGCGTTGTCGGGAGTATTTTACTTCCCACCTAGTTCACCGTCCTTCTTCCAGCCGCAAGTGAAAGGGAAAGCGAGGGACCCATCACCCAACCTCCCCCTTCATATCTCACAAGCAACTCGAGGGGAACAGCCTTCACGGCTGGCTCCAGACAGCGATACCTCTCTGCAGGAGCGCCCGCACGCAGGGGAGGATCCCCGCTCTCCCGGGCC
>VZTI01003270.1:130983-160607 GCA_013397865.1 Struthidea cinerea
CCGTCAAAGCGGGGACAATTGGACAACATCCCGCGCGTAGTGTCACATTCCAATTTGACTAGTTGTGTGTATTATTACAATGAGTTTCGTTATTCCTTATTTATTTTTTGATTGCATTGTTTAGGCTGGAAAGTTGCGTCCCGCAGGCAACACGGTTGCGAGTTGTCTTGAAGAGGTGTTACCCAGGGTGAGTTGGTTTTGCAGAGGCTCCTGTTTTTTTCTGCATCCCTTCTCTGTTGAAACTACCATTTATTTCAGTGTTGGGTTTTGTCACATGGAATTACATACACTAGCTGTCAAGATTGAAAAACGCTTCTGGCAGTACATTTTCATTCCACGTGCTGTACAAAAGTCACCCTGCTTGCTTAGTTGGTACTAAATATAATTGTTTTAGACAGTTTTTTCCTCTGGTAATACAATTAGAGTAATTATTGGGAATTATTATTACTTCTGATGGAGGTTCTTCTTTACAGGGATGCCTGTCAGAATTGTGATTCTCACTGGCCCTTCCCCATGCCCCTGAAGAGTCAGAGGCTACTGAGACACAAATGGATCCTGTAAATAGTGGGTCTCCCTTTAAATCATAATTAAAAAAACCCCAACACTGTGGTTTAAATTATTTCCAAAATTGCTACATTGATGGTGTAATTGCTTTGAATCAGGTTCAAGGTTTCTGAAATTTAAAAGTGTAACATCTAGTTTTCATCACAAACATGTGAAGTAGCTGTTACCCAAATTAGACCTGGGAAGCATTGAAACTTAGCAATGCTGGTTTGATAAAATTTAGTCTGGGTTATTTTGACCTTTTGCTCACAATATCAGCATCTGCAGGAGCATATACATGTATTACAGCCCTAAAGCATCTTCATATTTTGTTCTTACGTCTGGAATGACACAAATATCTGCAGTACATTTTTTTTTCATTAATGTTTTGTGACTGTCTGGTGTAAACTCGTTTTTGCTTTGCCTTACATATAGCCCGTTACTCCAACTGTTGTACGAAAGTTTCGAAATACAACAGATCCAGCTCCTGGTGCTAAAATACTATTCTACGGCACAGCAAATGATCCTGACGTTGCAACTCACTTGACACATGGCATAAAGACAACCTCCAAACTCACTGTGAGAATGTGACTCATTTACTTTTGCTTAAGAATGTACCTCTTAAGAGTGTTCTTAATGAAAGCAACTGATTTCCTCATAGTCAGGGATAAAGGTACATGGCTGAGTGATTTATAGTGCAGCATTTCACAGCTGTTATGAATTACCTGAGTTCTGAGGTCCAATCACAGGATTTATTTAGCATTATTGAAATTGGAAAATATTTGAAGTTCAGTGACTGTTACCAGTGACATTACTTTCGTAGTGGCTACTGAAATATTAATTTCATTTCAAGATTTAAGTTAATGAACAGTCTTCTACGTATAATTTTTGCTGCTTGCTTCTTCTGGGTTACAGAGATAAAACCAGTTGAGCTCTTAGCAAAAGATGTGTCTGAGAATGTGTTTACAGTTTGATGTAATTATTCTGTATGTTTTCTTACCTTTGGCTTGAAACTGATTTTTTTAGCTGAAAAGTGATGGTTTGGATATGTCAGACCATACACATTTGCATGTGTTCTTTAGAAATTATCTTTGTAATCTGTAATCAAACAAGTGAAGAGATCATTGGTAGTTTTATCGCATTGTGTTCATATCTCTAAAACCAGCAGTTGTGTTAGTAAAGTGCATTTTTATGAAGTAAGTAAGTCCTAGTATTAGAGAATGTTGAGTGGGACATTTATTAGGCATATCCAAAATGAAAGACAATCAGGTTTTGGTGTCCCTGCTTAGAAGTTTTTTGTTGAATGGATTGATTTGTTTAGCCTGTACTGTCTGTTGAAGACTTTGCATTACTAATTAAATATTGACTGGAGGAAGATTTGGAAGCCTAGTCAGTTTGCTAAGCATGCGTTTGGATCAATTGTATTTGCTGCTACTTTTTTTGGTATTTCTTTATATAATATTCAATGAGAGTCTAATAATAAATCTTCTCTAGAGTCCCCATTACTTTGAAGGATAGCCTGAAAAATCAAATCCCTTTGTTTTTGGTCATACTATAATTTGACTATAGTTTCTAATATGTGCTAAGAAAAGAAAGATTGCAGTCAGGAAATGTATATATTAACAAGCGGAAAAACTAGCGTAAAAATAAAAATATCTCACAATAAGTATTTTATTTAGCTGGAAATTTAGCATAACATTGATTAATAATGATCTTATCTCAAGATACAGTTTTGGTTTGCAACTTGGTGGATAAAATTATGTCAGTGTAACCATGTAAAATCTTGTTAGGACACTTAGAAGCAAACTTCTGTTGGCGTGGGTAATCATAGTGATGTGTGAATGATCAAAGTTTGTTGGTTTTCCTGCCTCTGGTGTTGTTTTTGATGTCTTCAGGTAGCTTCATTGATAAGTCCAGTTGCTAAAAGTGAATTTCAAGAAAAGATGCAAGATATGAAAGAAGCAACTTACTCCAGTAATCGTGAAGCACCTTTGGGTAGATCACATGATCAGTCTTCTAAGTTACCTGAGGGCTTGGATATTATTAATACTACATTTGGAATAAAAGTCTTCAAAGGTAGGAAAATGTGCCATTAAAACATATTTCCTGTAAATACAAGATAACCTGCAATTTAATATCTAGCCCATGCTCTATGATTCCAACAACTCCATTTTAACTGAAGAGTTATTATATAACAGCTACTGAAAGGCCTAAAAATTTTTCAGTTACGATGAAGAAACAAGCAACTGAGAACATATGGTATGTAGCTGGGCTTTTTGGCTCTCTTCCTGATCTGTCTTTATAGCCTGGGAGGACTGTTTAGGTAGCTGTCAACTTACCTTCCTTTTTCCAACAACCTTAATAGGTCTAATGAAAGAAACTTCCTTGACATGTGTGTCTTTCCTCCATAGACTGGAGGAAATCACATCTGTGTTGCCCATGTAGCTTTCTTGCAGAAGTTCTGTTCATCTGGTTCTCTCCCTAGTCCCATGTTACTAGATTGAATATAGGTTGATTAGAAATGTGGTGAGAAGTATCATTCTTCCACAGTATTAGCAACTTCTCTGACAAGATATTGTTTACAATTAAGAACCAATCAAGCAAAACATCCACCTCCTTACCTCCCCCAATCATACATTATTTATTTGTTTTCAGATTTGTCAGCTGGAGAGGTTGTAAATCCACCAAAAACCTTTGAGGAAGTGGATAAAGAAGCGAGAGAAGGACATGATTTGTACGTTCTGTCACATGAGGATTATTACGTGGGTAAGTTCAAAGGCTGATAAGAAACCCATAAAAAGTTCCTCTGTGGGTGTTCAGCGCATACTGTATGCTATTTTTTGAGATATAAACTACTAACTTTAACCACCATATTAATACAATATAAATTATTTTTTAAAAATTATGTGAAAAAAATATGCAACTGAGAGAGCATGATCTCAGTTTCTAGAACTGTCAATCACTTCATGATGGGCATTTAAAACAGTATAAGAACTTCATGAAGGAGTTGGAAGCCTGATTTCTTTTGGGTGCTGTTTGAAAAGCAAAATATTTCCAGGAAACTAGAAACTCACAGATGCTGTGGTTGCTGACTGAGTTTGGCATTGTCTATGCCACTGAAAGCAATCTCAGATTTAAAGTCACAGATTGTGAGCCCAACCCATTCCAGTACTTTCTCCTCTAGTTCCTCTCTTTCATCAGGATCCAAACAGAATTTCAGAGCAGACAGACTTTCTGATGAGGACCTTAGCCGTAGCATAAGAATTCCATGCTGCCATACAGCCATATGAAGCCCTTATTAGAAAACATGCAGTGAATAATATTTTCAAAAGTTCTAATTATAATTCTTTTTAAAAGGTGATTGAAAAGACCTTGAGGAAAAAGAATGACAGTTTTTTCTGTGATAAAAAAACCATAGCAAGAGGATATCTGAAAATGCAGTGCCTCAAAAACATTTTTGCATTTTTAAAAAGCAACAAATCAAATCTATTTATTATTTATTATTTATTATTTAAATAATAAACAATAATAGATAAATTTATTTATTTATTATTGCACATTTCTGCTCAGGTATAGATATACAGCAATTTGTTTTCATGACCTTCACTACTTAGGCTACATGGTTTCATTTATTTTGTTGGGCTTGTCTTTAATCAGACATAAAAGATCATCCAAATGAAGCAGTTTTTGCTTTTTATTTTGCCTTTTATCTTCACTTTGGACAATGACATCATCCCTAACTACTCAGTAAACAGGGGGAATGCAAATTATTTATCTTTAGTTGAACAGGTTTGTTAGTTATTTGCCGTTGTTTATTCATTGTTTTGTCTTAAGAATGAAGATACTGGGTGCATTTCCTGAGGTGTTTTACACAGGTTGAACTGCCTACTTTTTCTGTAGGGGAACCAATCAATAGGAAGTATAACTCACACTTCGACAAGTCTTTTGTTTACGGAATGGAAACCCCTCACTATGAAGATGGGCGAAATACAGCTAAGACCTTAAACTGGGTGCTGGACCTGGATTCGTAAGTTGCAGTGGGTTAACTAGTTAGTTAATGGGATGAATTATCAGCAAGAGTGGGTCTTTCTATTTGAGGAAAATTGGACATCTCACGATCCTATCCTTAGCTGTATTGAGCTGAATAGAAAATGCAAGGTGTGATTTTCAGAACAGTTTATCTAATCACTTTTACCATATAACAGCACTTGGCATGTCTTAAGCATTGTGTAAAGTCCTTTAATTTTAAGTAGCAAGATATTTTAATTACTAAATTGAGAGGAGTTGCTGTTTTCTTTTAATATACAATAATATTTTTAAATATCATTGAAAAAATCTTGAATAGTTTTAAACAAATATGTGCAGGAGTTATTTTCATAATTTGTAGGAAGAGAGCACCACACCTTGTGTCAAAACGAAGTGATGATTTCAAGGAAAAATACCAGCCTCTGGTTGGAAAAGCTTTTGATCCGTAAGTAAGCAAAGATACCTTCCAAGCACAAAATTCACTCACTTTTGCCATTTCTGCAATATCTTTTTATGTCTTTTATCTTTTTATGGATAAAAAATATAACTGAGTACTTTCAGTGCAGCACTCATTTAACAGAAAAGGACCTTCTACCTGCCCTAATTAGGCTGATGAGTACACAAGTTATTAGTAACGGCTGTACTGTGTCCATGTAGTGAAGTTAGATCTTACTGTTTAAGTGGTCTGTATCTGACAAGCACTCTTTAATACATTTTTTCCCCCTGTATTTTGGGGTTTGGAAGGTTTGAAAGGACTGAAACATCTCACGTAGTATTTTGGGATTTGACCATTTTGCTTACTCTGACGCTATTTTTAGTCTTCTTTGTTACATCATTTGTTATCTCACTTCTATTACTTCCTTGGAAAGTTAATGTGGAACTAAATTGTGTTATTACCTAGCAGCATTTACCAATCTCATCTCTCAGCTGAATCATTAGAATGACTGAGGTTTATGAAGCAATCTGGAACAGTTTTGTAATTTTTGTAATTTTTTTTGTAATTTTTATAAAGAACAGTGCTTAAGAAGCACCACAGAAGTCATAAGGTACAGTGGGGTTAGGATCCAGGTGTGCTGCAAATCTAGGGCTCCTGAATATATCCAAAGGCTGTCTTTGCAGTTGCTCTGGATTTCTGCAAAAATGTATGTGAAGGCTCAAAAATAGCATCATTGACTTTGGTAGCAAAAGGTGATTTTAAACTCAAGTTCCCAGGCTTAAGTTGATCTGGAGAAGTGTTCTCATAAGTACATGTGAGGAGCGAACACAAATATGAGTCAGTTTCTCCTCTCCCCTTCCCTGTGTCCCAGCTTACTGTGGGATACACCTGGAGCATGAGCAACGTGAGGCAGTGTGATCAGTCAGGGATGGGTTGCAATGCAGCCTGAAACCCAGCACTAATATTACAAGACAGATAAGGACTAAACTAATCTTATTTAGTGAATTTTATGCCATCCACATCCTATGCATGATATGAAAATTATAAAAGAAAAATATACATAGTAGTTTTTAGATTACAGTGTTTTCATTTCTGTGTGTGGGTTTTTGTTTGTTTGGTTTGTTCTTTAGAACAAAGCACTGATTATCTTTTCAATTCTGGTAGGGATTTTTGATTCAGATAACCGTTTTAATTATTTAATTATTAAAAATAAAATGAGCATTGCATCTTTTTCAAATTAAAAGAAGAATTAGTTCTTTAATGTCACAAACAGCATCTTCAATTTCTGGTAAATAAAACTGATCCAAGTTTTCCACATGGATATGGGCTTGGTTGCTGGTTTTGGTAGACACAAAATTGCATGTGGAAAAGCAGAGATGTGATTCAATTTTTCCACTTTAGCCAAAAGTAGTTTATTTGAGACATTTTGGTTGGAGAGTGTCTAAATATTCCTATTATTTGACTACAAGGATTTTCTCACACATTTCTATCATTTTCTTAGGAAAAAATAGCATAGAATGTTTTTCCTTTTAATGAGCATAAATATTCAAAAAGTTAATGTTTACTTTTGTCTGTGTTACATTACAAACAGTGAATATTCTAATCAACTTTGTAAAGGGATGCTTTTCGGGAATGGCAGCTTTGAAATAAAGTCCTGATAAACAAATTTCAGGTGAACTATTTATATCATCCCTAATTATATAATCACTTTTTCTAATCGTATCAGAGGTTTTGTTTTGTCTATTAATGAACTGTTTGTCAATTAACAAAGAAATGTCCTTATTGACAGTATAGCAGAAACTATGAATGTTCCCCCAGACCATACATTTGGATTGATAATCCCTCCAGAGGATGGTAAGTTCAAGAGCAGAATAAAATCTTATCTTGCTGGGGAAACTATGCTGAAGTAATTGCTGTTGGTTGTGTATATAGTTTTCCTAAAATTTTAAGAGGCAAGGTACAAAAATTTATCGACAGTAAATTTTTGGAATGAAAATTTGAGAGGTTTTGAACTTGCTAGCAGGAAAAAGCCCAAATGTCAGAAATAAAGAAGCTTTATGTTTGGGATTATCGTGATGGTGTGTTTTTTTCTTTCTTAAAGCCTTTGTATCTGAATGTAACAAAATGGGAAACAGCAGAAAACCCTTATTATCATCAAAGTGACAAATTACAATGGCTATTTAAATCAATTATGAATCTTCCCTCTCAATGATTTCTCAAGCACTTCTCTAAAAAGAGTAAAAGTAACAAGAAATAAAAAGGAATAATAAGTTTTTAGAGGTTGGGAGGAGACAGAAAGCAGAGTAAAAGTAAAACTATTGATTTTCATTATGACAAAATTTTGAAAGCTAGTCAACTCAAATAGTCAGTGTTGGGATTGATGATGTTTTAACATTGTGTTAAATAATTGGGAAGCAAAAAATTGAAGTAGATCAAAGTTATCCCATTAATCTAGGCCAGAAAAAGCTTGTTCAAAGAGTGCTGCATAAGCTTTTGCATGTTTTTCTAAGTAGTGTAATAAAGTTCATGCTATAAGGAAGAGCAGAAGGAGCTAAACCAAAGAATTCATTATTACCAGTTAGAAAATAATGCTTGTACATTGCTGTTAGAGGGGGATTAGGTGAGCTACTCATGTTTGTTACTGAACTCTGAATGAACTTGCACTCTAGAAAGTGACCTTGGCATCTTGGGGATTTGGATGAAGATTGTAGCTCAGCGTGCCAAAGTGTTTAAAAATGTTAATAAAGTTAGGATGCATAGAAAATAGGAATAGTAACATAAAAAAGTACATTGTCTTTCTAGAAACCTGTGATACATAATTATCCGAAATATTACATTGGCTCTCATAAGTATCTGAAACATGACAGACTGGAAGTGGTAGATTAATAGTATATGTTCTTTTTTGCTCAATTATCTGGACATTGAGTAACAACTACTGCTTTCAGAAGCTTTTGGAAGCAGTGGATAGATTTGTGGTGCTACATTAAGATGTTCCAAAATTTTTGATATTAACTGTGTGTGGGTAGAGAAATAATGATATGGACCATTTGATCTTGTAATGAAATGGCTGTATCAGCTGTTCAGCAGTGCTGAAAATCTGCATCTTGAAGCTGAAATTCTCCTTTCCTTAAGAATGCAAGCTTTTTTTTTTTTTGTAAATGTCTGTTTACTGTATATGCACAACTAATTGAGGATTTGTTAATTTTTTCAGATGTTCATGGTCTTCTTCATGTCCAGGTTCCATGCGAGTTCCTCCGTGGAAAGGACAGAGAGAGAGTTATCTTGATTGCAGTTCGGCAGAGTTTGAAGAAAGCTAACTATGAGAATTTTGATCTGTTACTAGAAGCATTAAGACATTTTGATAAGGTTAGTGCTCTGAAAAGGTATAAATGTAAAGGAATGTGTGACATTAGTGCTGCTGTGCTGTAGAGATACAGGCATGAAGAAACATAAGCATAGCAAGGTAAATATGGATGAAGACTATAACTGTGAAGACAACTTCATAGTTATTGGATGTTTCATCTACTGTGATATGCTATATGGAATTAGACACAATAGTATTTGGAGCTTTTCATAGTACTATTTGGAATATCCAGGCTAGAGGGAGCAAGAGACACACAAGCAGGAGTAATCTTAACAATTTTTGGACTTCAAAATCTGGCATTCCTTTGTAAAGGGAAAACAGTAGAAGGGATTATGTCCATGTTTTCTTCTGAGCTGTACTTTTTGACTGAGTTGCCAAGCATCAGAATTTCAGATCTTTTCTTTTTTTTTCTCTGGAAAAAAAAGAAATTTTTTTTTTGTTTTTTCTTCATAATTGACATTTCATATGTAACATTAATTGTAATGTATACAGAATGATTGATGTCTTACTTTCAAAGGCATCTTGGCTTTTCCTCAACATTTATGATTACATTGTTATCTTGTCACAATATCCTGTCACACCGTTACTCTCAAATCACTGTATTATTTAAGTTGAAAATTGCTTTTTGACACTTTTATATTAATATTTCTTATTTTTAAAATACTTACGGTTTATTTTTGTACTCAGCAATGTTACTCTTCTTGAAATGGTGTGTCTGGTGCTGTTTGTATATCTATATATCTATATATCTATATATCTATCTGTATAAACACGTGTATGTGTTTCTTTTGGTGAAGTTACTTTATGATGGCTGTTAGAGAATCATAGAATATAACAACTGTTTTATTTTCTTCATAATAGAATGGTGATGGAATTATACACAAGGACAACCTACGAAAGATCTTTTTTCAGCTGAATGTGAATCTAGATGATGAACTCCTGGATTCCTTATTTGACTGTTGTGATTTGGATAAGGATGGTCTGATTAATTACCGGGACTTTGCGAACTTTCTGAACTGGAAAGATAAAAGGGGCGTAAAAGAGTTTGAAGAAAAAATAATTACAAAAGGTAGATGCCTTAATACTGGGAAATTGCGGGGCTGATCTTGTTCTTAGGTTAGCTGTTGAAAGGACATTGCTGTTGTAACCTAGGTGCTCCTTTAGAAGGGTAAGATTTAGAGTGCATTTACCTTGCTACCAGCGGAGTCTCAGGTACAGATGTGTTTCAGAATCTTGGAGTTCTGTGTTGCACACTGTGTCACTGGGAAGTTTCCTTAATACTACGGATCAAGAGAAAGTAAAACATCTCCTAGAAGTGCTATCAGAAATGCAGATGAATTATATTACCTCCTTTATAGTTCTTCAAGCAAAGTTTTTTGCCTCTTAGTCTGTAATATGTTGATAATATATCTTGGCTGTACCATAACTTTTGTATATAGGGAAAAAATTAGATGCCTATCTTCCCAAAGACACAAAGAAAGATGATGAACCACTGCTGAAGCAGGAAGATCTCGTGTTAAAAGAACCAGGAAGCTCAGAAAAGATGCCAAAACCACTTACAAGATCAAGAGACCGTGTTTACACAAATTATCGAACATCATCTTCTCAGTACAATGCTGTAGTAGGTGGTATCCCTACATCCTGTAAGTACAGTGGACTGTGCTGATCACTTCTGAGCATTATTTGGGACAAAATAAGGAGCAAAGTTTAAAAGTATTGCTACAGGTTCTACTAATGTAGAATATTGAATTAATTTATCTTAGCTGAGTCTTTTAAGATTGGGGCTTGGAAGTTGGAAGGGATAGTCTATTCAAAACATTGAAGTTAATCTAGATGTCCTTGAGAAATTATGCTGGTAATTTTGGGAGAACCCTATCTCCTTGGAATCACCTAAAATACTTTCAGCTGGGATTACTAAGTAAGTAAGTTCTAGTATATTACTGCAAGATTCCCTGTTTTCATGCTTCATGACGTAGCTGTAGCCAGGATTTCTAAAAATGAGAAAAAAGACACAGGGAAGAAAATTATATAACTTGTTATTGAACCTATGTCAAGCATCACATTTCTTCTTATTTCATGCAAAATGTTTTATCCTCCCTGGCACTATCTATCCATGCTGCCTATTGATTGATTTTCACAGGTTATCCATTGTGTGGTATTCCAACTATTCGTTCAGATATTCCTGCTCCTCGAATTCGCCGCCTCAGTGACACAACTAATTATGGTGACCAGGGCAATAGTTTTTCAATATTGTTCCCTTCTATCTTCAGTCAAAAGGGAGTGTATGAAAGAGATCTTTTAAAAAAGAGACCAAAGGCAGAGGTATAGTGAATTTCTTCAGAATATTCCAAGATAATTGTTCTGCTAGCCATATGGGAGTGGGAAGTCATATTATCAAGTAAACAGGTTGTAAAATTCATAGTGCAGCATTGCCATCTTGCTTTACATCCATTCAGCTATCTGAAAAATATGTACTCTTCACATTCTAAATTATTGATAAAGATGGTAGATATTGATTTTATTGAGATCCAACATACTCAAATTTCTGAGCAAGGTCTTAAGCAACATGGTTTAATAGTAAAGTTAGCCCTGCTTTGGTTATGTCATTGGATGGATGATCTCCAGAGATCTCTTCCAACCTAAGTTATTCTATGATTCCATGAGATGTCTTAAAAAGCCCCACAAGAAGATTTTTAGGTGTATAAAAATAATTTCTATCACAGAGGGATGTTTAGTGGAAAATTTTAGCGAGAGCATCTCTTCTCAGACAAACTTGGCAGGTTTTGCTAATGGCAAATTCAGCAAACCACTTGAAAGTACCTTTGAAGTGCTCTGCTGAGTCACAGTCGCAGGCTCAGATCTACAAAGGATTTGTACAGTGATGCAGGACATTGGGAGTCACACAGCAATGCTGTGTTGTCTCATAATTCTGAAGAGGAAGATGGGACATGAGACTCTGGGGACTTACTTGGGGACTTCATGATTTTTCTCTCTGTTGTCTCTGTGGACTGCTACCTCTCAGTTTCCTCGCAGACCAGAGTTTCTCCCACATAAATACTAAAACAACTTTGCTGCTTCTTCTTCAGTATTGTTTACTACTTTGGTTTTACATTTTTTATGCAATTTATAGTGAAAAAATATTAAGAGAGAACTTCATTACCTGAAGTACAATTTATTAGACAGTTGTAATGAAATGTGAAATTCCAGTCTAAAATGAGAAAAGGAGCCATGGCAACCTCTTCCTCTCTACTACTCATTATATTAAATATTCAGCAGTCATGTTTGAAAGTGGATCTGGAACTCGAATATATATTTTACAGAAAAGAATGTTGCTAGTTAGTGACTGGGGGTAAAAGGTGTGGTGTCATGTTCATAAAACACCTTGTCAGAATGTTGTGTATATGAGCATTTACCACTTTATAATCTAGCTCTGAAAGCAGGAAATGTGTGCATGCAGCATATAGCTAATGGTAAATGGAATTCATGCTTCATTGAGAGGCCAATTACACCTGTCAACCACTAGATAGAACTCTTCTTTGAAGTTATAGCATGTCCTGAAATGTCATATTCTGTTGTAGACTATACCAGCTATAGAGAATTCAGTGCAGAACCACCTCTGAGTTTGTTAAAACACCCTGTGTTCATGAAATGGACTGTTTGGTAATTTTATGATTATTGTTTTGATATGTATAATCAGTGTTTTCAAAAATTTGATATTTAATGAAATTATTGTATGATTATATGATATTATTATTAAATGAAAGCCCGGAGTAATTTAATACTAATAGTTTTTGTATAGACTGGTGGAAATGAATGCAAATTCTGAGTATAAAACAGTTTCATGTGGTGACTCATCATGTTACAAAAGAACAAAGTAGTTCTTGGGCTTGCTGTTTTCTTCACTGAAATTCTCTCCAGTCTGTTGAATAGAATAGAAGTTATGTAATTGAGGAATAGTGTGTAATTTATATACAGCATGATCATGTTGATCATAGCTGAGAGTGAGTTTTATCCTGTCTGCACACAATAGTCTGTGGTTTGGTCAGTGATGATTTTACAGCAGTTGATGAGTCAGGACAGAGCTTTCTCTTAATATGGTGAAGCCAAATTGTGACAGCATCTAGTCCTTTATTCTCCCTGCAGTGATATCATCCTGTGATGGAATATTGCTTTTAGTTTAACTTCTATATTTCACTAGCTCATTGAAAACACTGGATCAGATCTGGTTTGTTTTACTTGTGGGTAATATGATTGATTTAACTGGAACAACACCTATGCTTAAAGAAGCAAAATTCAGTCCCTTTTTTCCTCCTGCAATTTCAGCTTGCATAAACTCTCATAGATTTACTGGCTAAGATGAAGCTGAGGATTTGCTGTACTGGGGATCAGGCCTATATTTATACAAAAGACAGTTTTAAAGAAAGATGATCAACGAGGTCGATTTGACTGTGTTAAAGGTCTTACTTTATCAAAGCATGCATAAAATCTCCATAGCATAAATATAACACACACATACACACACATATATGATACAATTGAAGAAGTCAGATGTTTGCTGATACTAATAGAAACACAGGGCACATCAATATTCTTTTAAAGTTTCCTTCCTCTAATGAGTCAACAGGTCAGTGTAAGGAGGCATGCAACAGGAAGCAACCAAGTGAGAAAATATGGAAAAAATCCCTTCTGCTGAATTATTTTGGTGTAAAATCATAGCAAGGCCCAAAGTTGATGTGAACCATTTCATTTTAGTCACTTCACCCACTTCACCCACTTATCTATACCAGCTGATGATCTTGTGTATAGTTATCTTGCTGTGAAATGCAGATAATAATATAATCTGATTTATGTTGGTAATTGCAGACAGCAAAAATAGAGTGGATAAACAGAACTTGACTTAGGGCTTTTGAAAAACATTTACTTTTCCCTGAGACTTCTGTATTTGATTTTTCCCAAGTGTTGAAGTAGTGCATCAACATTACTTCATTAATTACAGACAATTTTGTACATCTTTCATTGCAATAAGATTCAGATTTACTTAAATAGGAACTTCTTTGGTTAAGGATGGAGGATGTGGTCTGTAGTTTTACTTTAAGAGTGGGAAAATATTCTTTGGCAAATAGAGATTGCTAAATATGTAAAGCCAGACACTGTATAATTTAACAATATGCTGACCAGAATTACATGAAATGTATTATTTTGTATTATTTTTGTAGATTAAACAAATTCTCCACAATACTGGCATGAATGTTGCAGATGAAAGGTTTGAAGAAATATGGAAGAAAGTGTGTACGAAACATGAGATAAAAGAGCTTTGTGATTGTGAAGAAAATATGTGGAATATAATGAATAAGATACATGAATCACGCATAAAATTCTAGTCTCTGATTCTGCTCTCTGGGCATTGCTTTTATTTAACATCAGTCATAATTCTGATGCTGAATAAACAATAAATATTTATATGTGTATTTACATGTGTGCTGTCTTTCTGAGTAGTGGGTTCACCACATATATATGAATCATTCCAGTTGGTAGGAACTGGTATCCATGTTTGTAAATGTAATATAAATATTTATCTTATATTCCATTTTGCATTTTTAATTTTTTTTCCTCTTATGAATGGAACGACACTTTTGAAAGTACTAAAGATAAATGTTTCAGATATTTAAGACCTCTCAAAGATTACTTAAGACCTCTCAAAGATTACTATCATATAATGGCATTTTGCCTTTCTTCTCATGTTCCATAATTCTTGTCAACAGAGATCTGATTGTGGGAAAGTATTTGAGATGTTTAAAAGTTCATGTGAGAAAGTGCTTTATAGTTAAATAGTAAGGAAGCTATGTAGCAATAGGTGTGGGATACAAAGTGTTGTCGTGAAATAGACTCCATAAAAACCAATGGGTTAAGAAGTGCAGAAATGAGTGTCCAGTTGTGTGGCAGAGGGCTCCTATTCTTTATGCAAGCTTATGAGTATTAATAGTATTCAGCTTTCCCAATCAAGAAAAAAGAATGGATATTTAGAGGTGTTTATGTAATAAACATTACATAAAATCTCAGGCTGGGTAGTCAGAAAAGTTTGTGAGGGCTTTCAGAGGGCCAGCTATTCATCTGTGCCCAATGAGGTTCCTTGGGAAGAGGGAGAGTCATTAATGGAAAACACTTGAGGATCATTATTCAAATCTCAATGAATATGTATAAAGTCCAATAAGAATAAACAATGGAAAGCAAATAATACTAAAATATGCAGCTGTGAGTTGGAATGTTCACTCTTCTACCACAGTACTGAACTTTGGTATAAAACAGTGGAAATTGTTCATTATTAACAATGAGAAATATTACTTCTAGACTTCCAAATTCAAAAGCAAGATCCTTGCCCAGTGTAAGCTTAGCATACAGGATTTCAAGAAGGATGTTACTTTGTCACCTATTGGTGCTTTAACTGCCTTAATAAGATTTGGAGAACATTGCCAGCCAAACGTGTTACTGAGTTCTACAATGAAAGTAAAGGTTCTGCTGTGTTGAATACTAGAAATACATGTAATGCCAGCTTAAAATGTCACTATAACATTCTCCTCGCATGATTGTTAAGATTCCTCTTTTGCCTGTGTTCTAGGAGCTGGTCATGTCCATGTAACTAGCTTGTTCCATGAAATCCGCAAGCCAGACGCTTTTGTACATTATTTTTGTAGCATTAATAGTAGCTGTCTTACATCAGGTAGAAAGAATTTGCTTTCTGGTATCTCCAGGGAGCAGGTGGTGGAAATGCTGCTTGATGAAGGCAACTTCTTTCCTGGTGTGAATGAATGTTCTTCTGCACTGTTGCTGCTTTGCCTCCCCATCCTTCTGGAACTCTCTGCATGTACTCAGAAGCATGCAAGAAGCAGACTGACTGTCCCAAGTGGAGTCATGACAGAAAGATAAATGTACGGCTATTTTAAATTGAATTTATTATGTTAGGATTTTACCACCTTCAGTGAAATCCTCTAAAGCTTCTTTTCTGCTCATATTGTGTGGGAGGGAAGAATCCTTTACCTTTGTTGCAGCAAACTTTCAAAAGCATTGGAGAGAATTACTTTAGAAAAAAACAACATATTTTTCTTCTTCAATAGAAGATTCTAGATGAAAGATTCAACCTCACTTCAGAGAAAAATTAAAAAAAAAATTACTGAATCTGTGTATGTGTATATATGTATATGTATGAGATCTGTTGTGTTTGTTCAGCAACTTGAAATTCTGTGAACTCTATTTTTTTTTTTTAATCTACTGTAAAGATACTCACTTGCACTCCTCTACTTTCAGTAGAATATTTTCCTTTGTCAATGAAATGGAGCAAACGTTGTTCTTGGTCAGTCTGCTAAGTGAGTTCCGAATAAAGAAGACTGATAAATCATGGTTTAGTTTTTTGTCGGTATATTTGTAACCAGAGATTAAAGATTTTCTTTCAAGTTTGGGTTTGAAATTACCCCTCTGAAGCTTTAAATTGTTAATTACTGAAAAGAGCTGTAAATTCTGCTCGTAAGTGCTTGTTTTTCGTCACAGTATTCATTAGGAGGCCCCTGAAAGATTTAATCACTGTGAGACAGACAGCGACTTCTCAGGAGTTCCCCAGTCCTTTTGCTTCCTTTTGTTAAATGCTTTGTGTACACAGAGCTTTGGTGCAGATTTTTGTGCTTCATTTCTGTTTGACTTCCCAACATGTGAATTCAATGATGTGTTTTTAGGCTTTAAAGCTGCAAGTTGTGTTCTGTTATTTTTATGGTTCCCTCAATATATTCCAAACGACAGAAGATAAAAGGTTTGCTTTCTTCTATATTTCAGTGTGATTCTAGGTATGGAGCTGATGTAACCAGGACAGCACACTACCTTGCACTAACCTGGGGGCTGCATCCAAGGAAAGTTTTTGAGAAGAGTTGTGAAAACAACTCAAAATGCCATGTATTCTAAGAGTAACTGTGTAAATTTAGTGCTTGAGGCAATTTATTCTGTTAACAGTTGTATTAAAAAAATTGCATGTTGACTGAGATTGAGGGCAAAACTAGTAAACAGCAAATTGTAGCAAAGGTAAATATTTTGTTAAAAATTGATAAGTTCTAGACATTTTGTGTCAAATTTTCTTAATGGAATTTTTCATTAAAATAGACAATGAATAAAAGACACAACACTTTCAGATACTATGTGCATTATTTCTCCATTAATCTCTGTTTCACTGTGGTGATTATTCCAAAGAATAATGTATTTAATAATGATGCATTTTTAATTGGTTCTGTCAAATGAACAAAGTTTATTTTAGAGCAGATGTATTGGTTTTCAGGAACAGAGCAAGGAGGTCTTCCTATATACAGAGATAGAGGCCCTTGTTTGCTACTCCCCAAAAGCCATGACAGGGAAACTGATTTTTGATACCTAAACACACCTGTAAAAGATAAGGTTAAAGATTTGAATGTGCAAAATTACTTTTTATTCATTCTGTATTTCTGGCTCTTAATCTTTAGAATGTGAATATTAGCATATATTAGAATGTGAATATGAATGTACAGCTAGTATGACTTATTTGGCAGTGACTTGTGCTAAGTAAAGCAGATGTTGGACTTGACTATTCTGTTATTGTTACTGTTATTACTTCAGTTCTCTAATGAAAAAAATCATCTGTGCAATGACTTTTGTTTAACATGCTGGAAGATCCGGCCCACTGTCTTCCATAGAAATGTATGTACAAATAAATGCAGACCTTTCCTCGATATTGTTACTAGATAACATTTATGTATCTGTCTTAAAAGGATTTAGTATTTTTTTTTCTGTATGTCAAGAGCTACTGGTTTTCAGGGATTTATCTGATCAAGTGATTCCTGGTCCTTGAACTCATTCCTTGAACTGAATGGCCAGTTTTGTTTATTTGGTTTGGTTTCTAAACAGCTATACATAATTATTTGTGTGCTACATAGAATGCTAATAATGTTTTATGCTAAGAAGAGTACTTCAAATGGGTGTCTAAGCAGAAAAGGTACTGGGAAAAAGTGCCTAGAAAGATGATTAAAGTCTTTGTTTTGTTAACAGGTATGAGCAGGTCAGATGTTTTTGGAATGACTTATACAGCCTAATTAGTTAATGTATGCCATTAAGATGCATTTCTTTGGACACTAGTTATTTACATTTGACAGTCTGTCGCAGAGCACCATCTGCCTGCGTGGCTTCACCTTGCTGGATGGCCAGAGAGCTTTTCTAGCAGCTGGGTACAGGTTTAGGTATGCCAGAGAAACACTAAATGCTACCATGGCTGAGTAGTTCCAATAGGATCTGTATTTCTTCACTACTCTTTAATACCCTACTAATTTTGAAGATGCCAGCACAGATCATGCAAAACTGAAGGAAAGATTTTGGAATCTTTGATCAGAATTAACCTGCAAGGGGAGAGGTAGTTAAAACAGTCGCCGCTGTGCTCTGATTTCCTAAGACGAGTGCTTGCTGATTTCTGCGAGATGTGTGTGGCTTCTCTGATCCCTGGAGGAGGTAGAGAACTTGTGCATCCTGGGTCCACATTCCTATGTCCAAATGTGGAAATTTACATTCCTGGGGACACAGGTATGCACAGCTGTGTTCTGAGATTATACCCTAGGAGATGAAGTGTTAAATTCTGTAATAAAACCGAAGAGTAAATCTGCTATATTCTGCATGTTTTCAGAGCTCACTCCTCATTCCAGGGCCGAGATGTAGATGCAAATGGCAAAACCAAGACCTAATCTGAAAAAAAAAAAGAGGGTCTGAGTACCACTGACAGGTTTTAGTCATGTGGCTTTTGTGAAGGCTCTCTTCCTCTAGTAATAAAGATCATATATTCTGTATCCTAAAAAAAATAATCCTGTGTGTGAGGTATGTTTACTAGATGAGGTTCTACCACACAATCAGATCAAGAGCAGACAGAGGAGCTTAAGAACATGTACTTCTAGAAACAGCTTTTCTATAAGCCTCGGCATTTTCTGCAGATTCTAGAAACTGTCAAGTATTTATTTGAATCTGGGGTGGAACAAAGGACTGAAGCAAGAGCAGAAGGGTTTTCAAATGGTACCAGTTAATCACAGGGTGATTTTTTTTTTTTTTGCAGTAGTTTTCAACAGATTTTAGAGACAGACATACACACCATATGACTGCTTCACTAAAAGTGTGTTCCCCAGTGAGTGACAAGGCTGAATGCTCAATAAAATTTAGAGCTTTTTGCTTGTGAGTAATGAATATAACATAAGAGTATAATGAGTATCTGAACAGGGCAGCCCAGAGGTTCTATCTAGCCCAGTGTGCCAACTGGCAGTGATCAAAAATGTGTTTATGGAGAAGTAGCCCATTAGGGCAAATGTTTCAATGTTTCTTCCAAGCAGTCTCCCAGAGCTTCAACCACTTGAGCCTCAGGTGGTTGAAAGGAAGGAAGAACTTCTCTGAAAAGCATGTGTTTTTCTTGCATTCAGTGATCTTAAACACATTTCTCTTCATGAACTTGCCTAGTGTGTGCTTGAAACTTTGGGACGCTCTAGCCTCTGCAACATCTTTTGTCATGGGGTTCCATAGCTTTAGCAATACATTGAACAGAAAACCTAGCTCATTTTCTTCTTTTAAAATTCCTTTCTAAGGGCTTGATATGATATAAGACAATCAGTCTATTTGAAGCAACAACAAACAAATCAATTTCCAAATGCTGTCAGTGATACAGACATTTATAGACCTTTGTCACATCCTTCCTAAGTCCCAGCTGGGGACTGCTTGCTTACCTATTGCCTGCACAGAAGTTATTCCTAAGTGTTCTTTTGACAGGTTATCTTTTTCTGACATGTTTCTGATTCTGCAGCACATTTTCTGAAGTACTGTGAACATGGATTTAAATGTGCAGACGGGAGCTTTCGCTGTACTATCAGTTTATTTTCCTCAGTAACAGTGTTAGGAATAACCACTATTTCAAACATGGAAGCAGAGGCAGTTTCAAAGGCGTACAATGATTTTGCACTGAGTCAGAAGTCATTGCTGAGGGCAACGACCATGTAATATATTGTTGTATGCTTTCTGCAAATATAGTTCCCCATGACCTGCTTTGCTCTTACCTACTGAGTCAAGTGGATTTGATTCCAGGTTGTGTGTTGCTTGGAGAACAGAATTTGGTTCCATTTGGTCCAGTTTATACACCTGGACAGTCTATGTGTTTTCTTTCATAAAATGCTTTGGAGGTATAGGACGGAAGATGAAGCCTACAATTAAACTGGTTTTGCTTTAATAAATACTCTGTTGTTGTTCAGTTGCAGTGGGAATGTAGACTAGTGCTATCTGTATTTATTGGTCTTCTTATTCCAGTGGATTTATATTGATAACAAAATATCACTCGTACGACATTTAGCTCAAAGGACAGTCCTGCTGAAAGCCCAGTGTAAATGGATTCCAGACTTCTGATCTCTCAATAAGAATGTCTTTTGAAGTCCTTATTTGCACCAACTTTAGAATGGAAAGCATTACTAAGAACTTCTGAGGGAAAAAACAAGCTGGTGATTAATTACCTCATTTGAACTGGGCTTAAATTGCAGTTAAAATAGTAACATAATGAATAGGGCTGTAGGGCTGGAGGGGTTTTTGTTTGGTTTGTTTTGATTTTGGTTTTCTTTCAAGTCTTCTTTTGTCCTTATTCTACAGGTAGGGAAACAAAGACTAATATTACTGTATTTTTTGAGAAGTGCTAAATGCACTTGTAGCTGTGCAGCTGTCTACCGAAGACAGTACGCAACTGTCTCTGTTATATGCAAGCATATAATTGTCTGTCACAGACCTGGTTTTCTTCTCTGATTTAATCACACAGGTGACTAAGTCAAGCCTTGTTAAACCACCAGTAAACCCTTATTAAACCACCGTCATCAATGTTTAATACATCCTTGCTTAAGAGAGTACACAGTCCACCTCTCAAGTTACTTTGATGTGAAATCTAATCCCAGTAACAGAGGGATAAGATTGAGACCAAAAGCTTAGACGTCATGCCAAGTATTTATTGTTCGAATAATAGCTGTTGTTCTTAAAATTGTGTTTGTTTGGATTGGATTTGTTGTTGTTTTGTTATTTTGTATTGCTGGAAACAGTATCAGTAGCCTGAGTATGTTGTCACAGAAAGTGCTGTACTTTGTTACTGACTCATTTTTTGCTTCATTTCCCACCATTTATTGTGTTTGTCAGCTTTTCTGTCCAGACGATTTACTTTGGGCTTGTGAGATTGACAGAGCTGGAACACACAGCCTAATAGTGCTTGCAGGTGGTCAGAGATGTGCTAACAATGTTCCAGTGTCATGATTACTGGTCTTATTATTTGAGAACAAAAAGAACTGAAAGATTACTCAATGAAATTCTGCATAACAAACATTTGTTTGTAAAACTAGGCATGGTTCAGATGAGTGATGAGTGTTTCCCTTTCCACTGCTGCTTCACTGGAGAATTAGGGAAGCAGAGTGCTATCTTGGAAAGAGCTTTGCATGAATTGAAGTTTTTCTGGCCCTGGGGCTTGAAAGATGTCAAGTGTCATGTCAAATTCTCCCTCTGGTTAGCAGTTAACAGAATTGGTTGGGAAAACTGACTCTGTTTGCAATGAAAGGAAAAGAAATTAATGTTTTGCATGCTGTTACACAGTTTCTGTGGATTAGTTCCTTCTTAAATGCGAAACCAAACCAACCAAACAAAAAAGAACATAGGGGAAAAGAGTGTCTCCTTTTTAATTTTGTTCCACTCAACAAGTAGAAAAAACACAATAAGAAAAAAAAAAATAGGAGAATGTTGGGAAATTGGAAATGAGTAATATATGAAAAGGCACGGTTTTTCTTTTCAAAAACAAGAAAAATATGCATCAAAAGGATTTTATTCATTTTTCTTTGATAAGAAGAACAAAAGTATGAAAAGACTTTTCAGTCAACTCCATCCATTTCTGCTGAAGAGCCTACTTGGAAGAAAGATGTGATTCCCTAAAGGGAAATTCCTGAAAGGACATTGAACCTTTCTTGAAATATAACAAGGGGTTTGAGAGAAAAACATACTGTAGCTCTCTGTAGAGTGGTAGTTGTTCTACAGTATTAAAAGATGTTTTGAAACATTGAGAGGAATGCTGTGTATTGGATTGTATGACAGCAGTGTGCCAGTACAGTGTGTGCCTGATTCTTTATTTTGAATGACTGTATAAATATAATAATAAATCACCATTCTTCCCTAAGTTGTTAGTCATGCAATAGAAGTACGGTATTTTATTATTCTCTTTAATTTCCTTGGAAACTGTAGGAATATCAATAATTATCACTTTATTGAGTGACTGCTGTTGGGGTGATGTAGAAAATATACTTGCCTAAATATTTTGTAGTGTTTCATACAGGTGGGAGGATATATTGTATTGCTTCAAATCCATTTTCCTGTCAGAACTGAGAGCTGCAACCACTGCATTTCTGACAAGCAACCCGTTTGTTTGAATTTCTAGATGTCATTCACATCTTTAATTCCAGGATTCCAAGTTAGTAATGATATTCTGGAATGATGAGTCATACAAAAATGGTTTTACCCAGCACTTAACAGTATATTTCACTTTAAAGTTAAATATTATGGTGGTTGAGATATGTATTTGTGAGATAGGATCATTGGTGATATTAAGCACAAGAGCTCTCTGTCTTTCTCCTTAACTGCAGGCAATCTATTGAAGCACCAACTTTCCTAAGGTTCCTTCACATTAAACAGAAGGAAAGATGCACAGTTACGTGCCAGTTGAGTTTCTCAAATATTTTTCTCACCATTCAAAGCCTAAGAGGAGATTTAGAACCTCTTTAAATTAAAGCACATGAGCTTGGTGGATGTTTGGGGCTGTTCAGTGTGGAGAAGGCTCCAGGGAGACCTTAGAGCAGCCTTCCAGTACTTAAAGGGGGCCTACATGGGCTGGAGAGGGACTTTATGCAAGTGCATGGGATGAAAGGACCAGGGGTGGTGGTTATAAACTGAAAGAGGGCAGGTTTAGAATAGATATTGGGAAGACGTTCTTGACTGTGAAGGTGTGGAGGCACTGGAACAGGTTGCCCAGTGAAGTGATGAATTCCCTGTCCCTGGGAGTGTTCAAGGCCAGGCTGGACAAGGTTTTGAACAACCTGGTCTAGTGGAAAGTGTCCCTGCCCATGGCAGGGGCGTTGGAACTAGATGATCTTTAAGGTCTCTTCCAAGCCAAATCATGTTTCTGTGATGTTTCCAGACTCAGCACTTCATTTACCTTCCTCATGAACCTTACTTGGGCTTCATTTGTGCCTTTCATGTCTATGTACATTATATTATCATGTGGAAGAGAGTATTTTTCCTTAAAATTATTTGCGAGTTTGATCTACAACATTATTAAAAAAAAGCAAACCCACAAATACCTTGTCTTGTAGCACGGGGCTGCCTTAGCATTTGCTCTTAGTGATTCATGCGATTTAAAGCTATTTGCTTATTTCTCCATGGCAGTGAAAAGAGCGGGAAGAAATCCTTGTCCTTGCGAGATGCCATTTACAAGTTTAAACTCGGTTGTGGCAGTAGCGGCTGTGCCAGCGGCAGGGGGCGCTCCAGGATTTCCAGAGCCTCACTCTCTGTTTTCCAAAGCCAATAACGTCAGGAGGTGTTTCCCCTCTTCTGTCGAAGCCCGGAGCAAATGCCCCTTTTTCCGCATTGAATTCTAAGGGAGGGATGTTTAATGTCTCATGTTCGCTCTGGTCTGTGTAACTTTCCCTGGGAGAAAAGCAATTCGATAATTGTGGAGAATTGTGATGTGTAATTGTCATACTTTCTCCCCTGTTATACATCTGTGTAATTAATCATGGTGTTTTTTCTAGTATATGTATGACTGGATGTCAACATATGGATTTAAGCAGGTAGAAGATTTTCAGTCAAGTCCAATAAGTATTAAACTAATGCACAAATGTCCAGAATATTTTTGTCTGTTAGGGTTAGCATAGCTACTGTCTGCAGCAGACTTTGTTCATAGCTCAGAGAGCTTCAGGAAACATCACATTTTGTCATTGATGCAAGCAACAATGCAAATTATATAAAAATCTGTAGATATATTGTTTAATATCTATGAAATACATAAAGTATGTGAAAAGATTTTATTCCTTTAGTGGTGAGGTTTTGATTTGACATATATAGCAGCCACAGTGAATGGCAATTAAAATGGGAAAAAGAAAAAATCCAGAAAAGATTCCCCAAAAGCAGCTGCAGGTTTTATGGTAGTATTGCAATAACAATTTACAATAACCAAATAAGTATGGAAAAAGATTCCTTAGTGAGTGCATGTATTAGGGAAATATTTATGTCTTCAGTGTTAATATTCAGGGTTTGATCAATCAAAATACAAAAAAGGTGTGGCTTTTTTTTGTGCATGTGATTTTTTTTTTGTTTGTTTTGTTGTTGTTATTGGTTAAGCATTGATAATATAAAATACTCTTGGGCTGAAATGATGGAGAAAGTACTTTAAAAAAATTGCTATCTTTATTTTGTTAGTGACGTGACTTGTAACAAACATATTTTGAATTAAGAATTTGGCTGTGTAATGCTAAACATGTAGTGAATCACTCACTCTGTTGCTTGAACACACACTGGTAATGTGTTTTCTGTTTGATTCTCATATTTTCTCAATGCTAAGCTTACTTCACGGTAAAATATATTCCAATTCACCCAGTAATAGGTTCACTCTAAACACCTGGCCCCAGGAACTGTTGCAGAGCATGGGAGCAGAACTGGGGAATGTCACATCTCCAGCTCTTGAGATTGAACTATATTAAAACCTATCAGTGTTTCTCTGTAGAAAGCAAAATGAAACCAAAACAAATTGAGCTGAAAATCAATGAAATTGTTCCTGTATTAAACAAAACTGGAGAGTATACTTTTTTTTTTTCTCTTAAATCCTCATCTCACACTCCTTTTTCCAACAAACACCCAGACTCTAAGCCGAAAGATATCTTTCCGTAAGGCTATAGAGATGGGGGAAGAAAACCCATCTGAGTTTAACAGGAGTTTTTTTAAAAGGGGGTTTTTTAAGTACTGGAGATTTAACCTGCTTTCAAATTTTTTTTTTTTTCTGATACTATTTGAATTACCTTTAAGAGGTCTGGTATTTCAAAGGATAGGCTATCAGCATTTTCTAAACCTAAAGGCCATTAAAATTCCTCACAGAGTAACTAGGTATGTGGTCACTCATAGGCAGGAGACATTACAAGCAAAGCAATATGTCTTTATATTACTTAATCCATAATCTTCCAGTGATTCATGCTCTAACTTTGTTACAGGGATCCTGAATTTAACTTCTGCTTTTAAAGAAGTGAATAGAAAGCAATAACAAAATTGGTTAGGACAGTTTTGTGTAATGGCAGAGGAACTGAACCAACATCTCAATTCCCTACTTGAGTATTGCATTTTCTGATTAATGCAGGAAAAAAAATCAGTTCCTAGTCCTGATGTTGTCAGGTTGCCTGATATTTTAATTTTTTTTCTTAAAAGTGGGTGAAAATTCTAAAATTTCAGCTGAAAGAGCAAATCCAACTGTGAGTGTATTTGGACTCAGTTTGAATCTACCCTTAGGGTTGAATGGGAATCATGCCTTGCTTGCAAAAGCATCTCCTCTGCAGTGCCATCCAACAGCAAAACACTGCGGCCCTTGCAAAGAAGTCTCCATGTAGGCAGGAGCTCTTGCCTCGGGCAGTGCTGCAGAAAGTGATGATAGCGACACAGAAGTCGCTGACAGGCTGACACCGTGTATTAGTCTGTGGACAAACTGTTCGTGGTCAGACCATTGTGCAAGTCACTCAAGCCGTGTTCCATCCTTTGTTCCATGGGTGGGCTTGTGCGTGGAAGTGATTTAATTAAGGGCTTTTTACCTACCCACTGTTTTCTTAGGGTTGTTGAAAATAATTTCAGATGCTTTCCTAAGTATAACTGATTAGGTTAAATGGAAACTATTTTCTTGGAACTAGCAAAATTATGCCTTTCACTAATTTTTGCTGTTAAGTATTTGGTACCAAGGCTGTCATCTTTGACTGTAATCTGAGAACTCCAAACTGATGCTGGATTTTAGTTCCCTTTTTCTCTAAACTCTTAATTCCTGGCATCTATCCCAAAGCTCCTGCTATGGTCTCAGGATGAAGGCTTCTCTTTACAAGTCTTCCCTCTCAAACTACTCTTGTACTTTCACTTTGCTTTCTCTCTTGGAAGCACAAACTTACCAACTTACTAAGGACATTCATTCTTCCTTCCTTGACTCTGCATCAGAGTCCCTTATATGGTCCTCTGAAAATGTTTTAAAGCCTCTCTTCCCTACTTACTGTGGCTTTTGGATAAAACACAATGAAGAGGAATAAAATATGTTGAAATTTTATGCTTAAACTGGTTATCAAAATATAATGAAATAATTAAGTAGTTGAGCTCATGCTTTTGTGGAGACTGCTGGAGTGACCAATGCCTCTCTGTCTTGAGGGTGAACTATAGGACGTATGAGTCCGTCATTGACCTTCCTTTGTGTGAAATGTGTCTTCTTTGTCTAATACTTTAATGTGTATATTGTATATGTTTTGACAGACAATAGAAAGTAAGTCAGACATCTGTGCCCAAGAAAATGATGGAGAAAAGGATTAATTTTCAAAATGATTTGTGGTTAGTTTCCCCAAAGATAAAAATGCTATAAACATAAATAAACCTCAGAAACTCAGTGAAAGCTTCTGGATTTCTTTGGTTGTTTGTTTCATGTCCATTGAAATGCTTTTAAGCAACATTTGCTGTTGCGATCTCTGCATGTCACTTCCTTTAGGTTTTAACTACCCAGGCACTTCAAGCAGAATCAACAGATGCAGTGGACTAAGATTAGTATTAATTCACAAGTGTAAGTGTTGTTCCTGAGACTAATAAGAAGCTATTTCAATTCCTTTAATACTCATTTTTTTACACGTGGCTGCTGCTACGATGCTTCTGTATTTGTTATCTTCCAGTCAACTATTTCTATTTTAGAAATCCATAGTTAAATAAACTCATGGGCTAACTGCAATACTTAATTCTGTGTCCAGCCACCTCTTTTTTTATGGTATTCACCTTATTAACTTTCACTGTTCTTCAGAACAACATGCTTTAATTCAAATACAACATGTTTTTGTACTTGAATTATTGATTCGCTAAATCCCTAGATGAGTTAAAATCATCAGGAAGTCTGTGTAGGTATGATTTCTGCATTGTTAAAGAAAAGACAGATGTGATCCTTATATATATTTGTAATTTTAAATGAGAAACAAAGCTATTTTTTCTTCACTTACATCACTGTTTTAAAGACTGAAGAAAAATAGGTTTATTGATCTACATGTCTAGGCTTGAAGCGTGTCCAAGAGGTGAAAAAATCCTTAAAGTAAATAGAGAAGTTTTGCTACTTCAAATATACGAAGGTATTGTGGGTTCATGTCCTACTTACTGAAATTTCATAAATATGAAATTTTAGAACAAAAATTAACAACATAGAGAAATCAGTAATTTTCAGCCCAATTAATAGAAATTATGGCACGCTTCTGGTGTCCTATGCCAATCTTATTGAGTCTTCACTAAGCCCTCGTATTCCCCTGCAATCTGTTTTATTCTTTGTGCCAGGTATGTGTGCTTTAATAGCATTGGGATGGTGTTTTAGTTTGAACAGCCTGCCCTCAGCCTGAAAGGGAATATGGTAATGTCTTTCACATGGGAAGAGTCACAGCTGCTTGTATTAACTGTAAATAACACCCAGATGAAGATGAAAACAAGTAAAGAAAGGTTTTCTCTCCCCACAACCCCTTGTTTCTCTGCAGTTAGGTGGCTGGGATCTTATCAGCTGGTGTTGCTTTTATCTCCTGGTTTTGTCCATGGGGGAAAGAGGGTGGAGAACTCCCCACCTCTAGTATGGCAGAACTAGGCTTCTGCTTTCCCTTGGTCTGATGATTTTGCCTTTTTGTGGTGGGATCCCTGCTAATGCTGCAATGCTTTCATGTTAGATGGAATGAAAAGAGGTATGTGATGGTCTTTTTCTTAATTTTTGTGGTATCTATGTGGTTTATTTGCTTTTGTTCAAGCTGCAGTCCTAGAGGTAAATGGAAGTTTTACTTCTGACTTTGAAATGCTTTTATTTAAAGAGAAAAACAAATTCTTATAGCCTTAAAGAAAAACTTGAAATGGTAACTGCAATATGCTATATGGATACTATATCGTGGATCTATTTTCCTAAGACTAATTAGTGATGTTTTTATAAAATATGCTATGAAAAGTTTCAAATTCACACACAGGATCACAGAATACTCTGAGTTGGAAGGCTCTCAAAATTGGGTAAATAACCCTTGAAACTGGGATATAGAACTGATGCAAAGGCCTGGAACTTCAGGTTCAAGTATACATATTGCTTTGTTTCTGCTTTCCAACAGGGACCCAAGAAGTTGCCTTAACACACGTCAAAACAGACTTCATCAAAATTTATTTCTGTTCATTCTCCTAAGCAGTTTTTACTGTCAACGTTTCTGAAACTCTCAGCCACTCATTCTCTGCAACCTCACACCATCAGTGGCACTACAAAATGCTGCCATCTGGATTTCAGAGGGTCTTCATAACTGCTGAGTTACAAATCCTCTGCACTTCAGTGGTGTCCAGGTCAAGAATTTGGTTCTGCCTCCAGCAATGCTGGTCATAAACAGGTTGTAAACTATATCAATCTAAATAATTTAAGGAAGTTGTCAAGTATATCAGAGCAGGGCTAATCCTTAAATCTAGCTAAAACCAAAAGCATGATAAAAGTGGTGCAAATACTGATTATGGCTTGATTGGTGCTAAACCATACAGCACTGCTGTCCTCAGAGGTGTCCTGAATGAGGAGTTCAGCTGTACAGAACGATGACTGTTTATGACTTTCAGTGCAATCCTGGGAGATGGAGGATGCATGGCAAATCATTATTTAGTACCTCTGAGCTCAGTGTCTGGTCCCCATGTGTTTAGGAGATTTGAGCACAGGTTATTCAGCTTAAGAAAAGGGACTATAATTCTTTAACGGAATGGCAGCCCTGGCTTTTTATAAATTGCTGAAAACATTCATATCAGGAAAACAGTGAATCTGTTATGAATAAATGTATAACGAACAGAAGGTGCTCAGGCTTTTTTAGCTAGTAAGGATGAGAAATCAGTAAACACATGAATAAGGTGATTGCAGAGCATCCTGTAGATGAGGTTGCAGAAATCCAGCTGAAATGTTCCTTATTTTAATTTTGTCCTGTAACACCAGATATTTCTTACCAAAGGTAAATGCTTTAGTTCATGTCACTAACTGCCTTAGGTTTTAAATCCACATTTATGTAATAATTTTCCCTCTTCCCATCTAAAGGAAAAAAAGGTATTAATAATGGCCTTCTCTAGATAAGAAAACTATAGAGGAGTTATTTTTTGTGCTTCCTTCCCCTAAAGGAGGGGGGAGGAAAGAATTAAATTGGTTCCAAATACTCTGTCTGAAATGCTGTACCTATTCTTACAACAAGCTTCCTAAAATGATCTATTTTAGCTTTATCTTTTGTATATATAGTTTTTCTCACTCAGAATAAAAAGATTAGGAGTTATTTCTTGTAATTTTGTTTTATTTAATTCTATTCTCAAGGCTTCTGCTATTACTATGGGTTTTTTGATGCTTCAGAGGAAAAATGATGTCACACTGCTGTGATAGAACTTGTGATTTGACAGTTCTTCCTTTGTGCCCCATGAGGCAGAAGAGAACAGAATGAAAGTGCTTATTCCCGTTTCATTGCACATAGGTGCACAGGAAAGGCAGGCAGCCATTGCTGCATGCAAAGCAATCTGCTGCACCTTGCCCATCAAGGAATAATCTCTGTATCCTCCTTCTACGTTCTATGGATGTTACTTATGCACAATGGCTCCTAAACCTCCTGACTGTGTCTTTGTACCCGATTCAATGCCTAGGGGCTGGCCCTTATGTTTCAAAAATATTTCCTGCATGAATGATGATGTGAAGAGAACACTGTGACTACTTTATTTTTCCCTAGCACTTACATATACTTAAGTCTCTTAAAAAATTAGCTCTGAGAAAACTAACCAAAGTTGGCTCAATAAAAAGGTAACAAAAGGCATTACTTCTCTAAAACAGAGGAGATTGTACAGATGGGAAGCAGTGCTGTTGATTAATTCACTGCTTAAACAGGACTGTGAGGTGTGTTTTTTTTTTTTTTTTTTTTCCCCATGTGGGGTTTT
>VZTI01003270.1:160635-195315 GCA_013397865.1 Struthidea cinerea
TTTTTTCCACCAGTTGGGTTTTGGATATTTCACCTGTCACTAAAATACTAGCTGAACTCTTAACATTTCTTGAGGTATTTTGCCTGTTTTATAGCCTGGAGTCAGAGGTGTAGGTATCTGTTGTCTACATCTTTCTAGACCTTCATTGCCCTACTGACTTGTGCAAGGTCTCACTGAATAATGGGTGATAACCTGGGGAGTTCATTCTGGGATCTTCTGAACTACAGCTCAGAGAGCAACTTTCTGAACTATTCATCTTTCTGTGGTAAAAGGGGTTTATAATTGACAATGTAAGTATTGAAACAGTCCTAAAAATAAAGATCATTTTTTCAAAATTCATACTTTAAAAAGAAAATCTACCTGATATTTCAAAGGTGGAAGTGGTTTGGTGCATTGGGTTTGCGTGGCCAAGCTTTGGTAGCAGGAGGGGCTACAGGGGTGGCTTCTGTGAGAAGCTGCCAGAAGCTTCCTTCATGGAACAACTCTGCAGACAAAGGTCAGTGGAGGAGAAAGGGACAGGTTCTGCCTGTTCAGGCACTGGAGCAGAGATTCCTCTGCAGGCTTTGGTGCAGACCATGGTGATGCAGCTGTGCCCGTGCAGCCCCTGGAGGTCAGTGGGAGTGCAAAGATCCACCTGCAGCCCATGGAGGAGCCCATGCCAGAGCAGATGGATGCCTGAGAGGAGGCTGTGACCCCATGGGAGACCCATGCTGGAGCAGGGTCCTCCAGCGACCTGCAGACCTGTGAGAGAGGAGCCCACACTGGAGCAGGTTTCCTGGTAGGACTTGTGACTCCATAGGGGACCCATGCTGGAGCAGGCTGTGCCTGAAGGACTGCATCCCATGGAAAAGTGACCCACATTGGGGCAGTTTGTGGAGAACTGTTGCTGATGAGATGGACTCATGTTGGAGAAGTTCATTGAGAGCTGTCTCCTGTGGGAGGGACCCCACGCTGGAGCAGGGGAAAGACTCCTCTCCCTGAGCAGTGGGAGAAACAACAGGGAATGAACTGACCATAACCCCATTCCTTGTCTCCCTGCACTGCTGGAGGGGAGGAGGTAGAACTGGGAAGGAACGGGGGATGAGTGTCAGGGAGAAAGTGCTTTTAAGGGCTTATTTTACTTCTCATTATCCTGCTCTGATTTTGTTAGTGATAAATTCAGTTAATATCCCGGATTCAAGTCTGTTTTGCCTGTGACGGAGTTTGCTGAGTGATCTTTCCTGGTCCTGAACTCATGAATCTTTTGTTATATTTTCTCTCCTGTCCTGCTATGGAGGAGAGTGATAGAGAGGCTTTGGTGGGTATCCGGCATCCAGCCAGGGTCAGCCCACTGCATTTGGAAAAGACCTGTAAGATAATCAAGTCGAACTGGAAGACTAACTGCTCATCCAAGAGAGTACAGGTGCTAGAAATCGCAAAATATTAGAGTGAGACTGAGGTTGTCTGTCTCTATATTAATTTTTCTGTTTCTTTCGTGTAGTGTTATCTGTCACTAAGAAATAACTTTTACAAACAGAAAAAAATGTAATTTTTGCCAGGGTTTTCAGCAGCCTGCCACAAATTTTGTACAAAAGAAAAAAGAAACAGCTGTAACTAAAGTGTGTGCAAGCAATTTGCATTTGCTTAGTGATGCACTTTTCCAAGGCAGAGGAATGATGTTTGGGTTTTTTTATTACACAATTCCCCTGTAGTATTAAAGTAATTATTTAGGTTCCTGTAAGAGTTTGGCATTTTAACTTTCCTGTTTTAATCCCTTAGGCCAATATGGCACCTAAAAAAAATTTAAAAAATTCCCAGACTCTTTCATCATAATACTTTGATGATCCATTAAAGTCAAAACACAGACTTTATATTTTGTAATAGGAAAAAAGAAGTGTTTCACTGACAACATTTCCAATAAGACAAACCTAAATGAACAAAACATTCAAATCTAAACAGGTAACAGCTTATAAAACAACTTCCAGGGAGCAAAAGGGGACCAAAAAGCTATTTGGCCACATCTAGCAGCTAGTAGTTTCAAAGCACCATTTCATTTGCCTCTTGCAAATGTCTCAGAAAGTAAGCATCTGTAGTAGTTGTGTTCCTCCAGCAATCCCTGTGCCCTCTCCAGTGAAAGAGGAGAAACCTGTGTAGTTGTGATGCCACTGTTGCACTGCAGTGTAAATGGGTGCTGACTGCAGGTCGGTGGCTAAGGCAATATGCCAATTTGCTGTGAATGGTGACAGCTGGGCTCTGGCTGCTGCTTCTGGTTTTTTGGGTTTGTTTGGGTTTTTTTAGCTCTTGCTACGAGGACTGCAACTGCAAGGAGCAAAATACAGAATGAAGAGCTGCACATAGCAACAAAACAAACTACCGTAACCATAGTTACCAGTTTGTTGCATCTGTAATTGTCATATTTCTACTATTTGGGGGTAAGAGTAGATGCATGTTAATGTATATCAAACTGAGATCTTCACAGGGCTGTGAGGACTTTTCAGTTGCTATTATTAAAACTTTTCTGAATGTTCACAGAGAAATTCTACTAAGAACTGCTACAAAAATTAATATTGGTTGCAATTTTCTGTTATATAAAAGTCTTATAAGTCTGGAGAAGTTCCAGGAAATGGGAAGAAAAGCTAAGATCTCATCAGCACTTAAACAAAATAGACAAAATAACCTCGGTAACTGGGCTGGTTGCCTGGACACCGCCACTAGACAAGGTGATTGAGACTGATACGGGATGCAATCAGACAGTAATGTTATCACAGCTAACGCCGATCAGCATGGTGCTATGGAAAGCAGGTTGCCCGTTGTATTTTCTGTTGAGTTAGATTGGAGGTGCTAAGTGAGACAGTCTTTGCTTACAATTCATGTATGACACATGGGGCTTGGATGCAATGTGAATTTATTGAAGCAACATATGTGCTGACAGCAGATATGAAACAAATTAGAATGATGTCGATGCATATAAAAGCAAGATGTGGAAGCATCCAGTAATGTGGATATTTTTCAAATTCAGAGAATTCAAGTAGGACCTGTTCCTTTCATTTTAATGGGTATTTTGTTGTGGAAGCATAAAGTCATTGCTGGCTTAAAGGGGGCAGGAAGAAAATGACAAAAGCTGGCCCTGTGTGCTTCTGAAATGGACAGTGAAATGGACTTGAAAGCAGTGAGGTTTTGGGATGCAGTGTATTAGCAATAATAATTACTTAAGAGAGTATTTTTGGAGACTAAATACATGTGCTACACTGAAAAAGGCATCTCCAGGTACATCTATAAACGCATTTATAAAAGCACCAGTGGCAAATATCTGATCAAATTTTCTCCTTATAAAGACATCAATATGTTATTGCTGTATGCAATGTGAATTTCTTTTTTCCATGTGCATGGGCAGGCAAGTCACAGGACACCAGCATGATTAAGAATGCCTATATTCATTAGACAGTAATTAGTAGGTAACTGTTAATTGACTCACACCTTCTCTCATAGTACCCTTTGTGGGCTAAGCCTAGCTGGATGCCCAGAGGCTGCCAGATTCCAGAGACCTTGTTTCCAGCAGGCACACAGATATCCCCGTGGCTTTATCTCCACCTGGTCTGGTTTGCATAGCTCCTCACAGATGCTGGTATGTGCTAGTGGCCTTGTACAGGTTGAGCTGAACCTTGTGGCCTGATTTCTTCAGTCCTTGCAGATTCGGTGGGACCATCAGTCTCCGGAGCTTATCAGTCTTTGGGAGATGGTCACACACTGCCTTCCTGCAGAAGTGATGGAAATGTGAGTTATTTGTTTTCCATAGCCTTCAGCTGCACCTTGTGCTTCGCCTCTTTCTGAAAATATAACACCATTTTTCTATACAACTTTTATTGTGTTTAGAAAGACTTGAAAACAAAAAAAACACCTCTGCTGCCCAAAGCTTAATTGATGCTTTCCAGAAAAAAATTCCCAGTTTTCTTGTGACTTTTGCCAAACAGCAGTAAAAATTCATGTATGCTGCTGACAAATCGGAGATGTAATTTATTTAGTTACATTTGTGCAAGGAGGTGCAAAAGCTTTCAGATATATTGAAGCCATAGTAGAGACAAAATTTTTCCATTTCAGAGAATGAGCAAAAATAACTTTGCAGAAAGAAAAGCTGTGTGCTTACTGAAACTGTTGACTCATTCTTTAAGGGAAGACATCTCAGTTATAAGTTACCTGTCAGTCCTTCCACTCTGTGGTCTGTTCGTTTGGGGTTTTTTTAATGTTTAAATTTTGTTTCAGATTCTCAGTCTTGTCTCAAAACTGTGTTTTGAGTGATTACTAGCTGTACTGTGCCAAATCATGATAATCCATCAAAAGCTATGTGGAAAAGGTTGGTCATATCCTACATGGGACTATTTGAGAGAAATCTCTTCAAATTCTATAGTAACTGCTGCAAGTAGGAGCATCTTCCTCAGTTCTTTGTGGACTGGTTAAACCGTCCCCAAAGGTGGTGTCATGGATGCTCATGAAGAGGTTAAACCCTTTTTCAGTGGTTTGAGTTACTTTGTTCCAAATATATTGTCAAATATAGGGGACTAAAACCCTGGCCAGAAAGAGACACGTAAGGAATTTTTTTTTTTTTTATGAAAAGTAACACAGAGATGCTGCAGAAAACAAACATATGGTCAAACAAGAGGTGTAGAAATAGCCCTCAGGGAAAAAAGTTAAGAATGCCCTTGGGGTAAGTGCTAGAAAGGTCCTTGGAGTAAGGCAGACTAAGTTATAGCATGCCTCTTTCCCCAGAGTGTGGAAGAATTTGGACTGTGGTACTTTCTTTTTTCTCTTTTTTATTTTTTTAAACGAATGCAGTGTATGAAGGAAATGACTACATAAATATCTTCTTTTGGAGAGTGCTGTGAGGGAGGTAGGAATTATTTTCTGAAAACAATGGAACTAAACTTTTGTACAGCTCTTAAATAGGTCAGATATGCCTGAGCTTTTTCAAAAATTGCAGGAGAAAGGGTGAATGAGATTGTGTTATATATCTGAATTTATTCATTGTATAACGTCCATAAACATCTTCAACTGAGCATTGACATTTTAAGCTTTCATAGGGATCAGTGAAGTTTAATTATATATTTGTGAGACATGGAGCCATGCTATAAAAGTGAGCCACAAGAGTCAGCTTAAAATATAGACAGCTTGCAAAAAAATGTGAACGTCACAAGGCATGATTAAACCTAGCTTGAAAATCCTTGCTTTGTTACAGCTTAAAGTAGATGGCAAACTTTAAAGGTTAAAAACTTGGATTTCACAGAAAACAATCTTTTCCCAGTAAAGCTGATGTGGAAAATGTTGTTATTAATTGTAGTTGATTTAATGCATCTTTGGTTATTTATGGTTACTGTTACAATTAGCATCTCCGGAAGTATTTGCACGTAAAATGGTTTATAACAATAAATTGCAGACACCAGTCTTCAGAGCAGCATGAAACCACTTGAGCACTTGCAAAGGTTGCTACAGCCTGGAGAAAATGTGGCTGAAGAAAATGATCCAAGGGCCTTTCATTGCCTTGAGAAAGGCTGTGCTTCATTTGCTGGGTCTGTCACCTATAAAGGAACTGTGGTCTTCAGATGGTAGCAAGAGCAGCTGCAGCATCAGTCCCTGTCTGTCTTTCCTGTCTGGCCTAGTCCTGCAGTAAGAGAGAACACGACCCATCCCAGTGCCAGCTGCTGCTGTGACAAAATGACAGGCGACAGGCACAACCAATGGGACAAATGGGAGCTGCTGCTTGTGAGCAGCTGTTCTGTGAGGCAGGAGAGACAGTTGGCAGGCAGGGTGCAGCAGAAGACACGGCCACCCTAATATGAAGCTTCCTAGAAAATGGGCTTATGTCACTTTCATGAAATCAATCTCCAAAACAAAAAAAATAGCCCCAAACAACAAACCCTCATTTAAAGGGAAACCTCTGCCTTTTTCAACTGCTGTAACAAGACTGATTGTATTTTCTTCTACTGTTCCTTGTAGAAAGTGCCCAAT
Source organism: Struthidea cinerea (assembly GCA_013397865.1). Taxonomy (NCBI): domain Eukaryota; kingdom Metazoa; phylum Chordata; class Aves; order Passeriformes; family Corcoracidae; genus Struthidea; species Struthidea cinerea. The sequence goes on from VZTI01003270.1 coordinate 166,615, forward strand.
TTCAAGCCTCTGTTCTCCTTTTTCCCGAACTTCAGTGTAAACCTAAATGATGTTTTACTACAGAAATGTGGTACTAATCTGAATTAGAAACTTTCATAGAAACTGGTGAACAGGACCATATGTCCTCCTGCAGACAGCTAAGTATTAGATGTTTAATTGAGAAAAATCCCCAGAACATCGACTGCATTTCCAAAAGCAGTCTCTAAAAACCCTCAACATTTAGTATGAAGTTTTTATTTCCTTTTGTGGTTTTATTCTGCCTTCTTTTTTTTTAAATAAAAATTTTAAAAAGTGGCATAAGGGTGGGAGACTTTGAGGAAGTGATTCATATCTAAATGACTTTGAGTCAGATCAAATACGTACAGGAGTTCTTGCAGCTCAGGTCTTACACAAATAGCAGAGGTCAAACTTGTTCTAAGGATAAATGTGAGAGCTCCATGGCAATCACTTGGTTATCACATGGTTATCACTACTAGTGTCCAGGATGGATTTAACTGTTAAGTATATGAAGGTAGGGCTCTGTTACCCCCTGTTATCCCATGCTGGGGAGTGTTAGTCATTCTGGGAAAGGTGTATGGCTTTCGATTTTTGATGAAATGAGGCGGGCGAGGGGACAGCCGTGGTTTGGCCGTGGCACGGAAGCATCTGTGCACAGCATCAAGCAGGACCAATGAGTAGGGGTGAGGGAAAGGGCCAGATATATCATATTCCTCAGTAAATCCATGTCTGCATAAAAGAAATTCTCTGAAATCCTGTAGATTGGAACTGCTGCCAACAGGCAAGAGCTGGTGATTAAAGAAAATAATCCTTGCCTTTTGATGGCTTGTTCAGAATTTGTGCAGAGGATGAAGCAGAGCATCAAGTGCACCTAAAAGGCAAAAATAGATATTTTCTGTTGGCTGACATTTATTCTTATTTTCTTTCATTAGAATGGCTTTAAACATCCATTTGCTCAGGATTTTGTGTGACATTATGTATGTGCTTCACATGTCTGTAAAAAGAGAGGTAACCTTTAAATCCATCACTTTTGCACAATATTAACTCAGTAATGTCCTCATGGGGGTAAAGGCTCCGGAACTTGTAAACAAAAGGACTGTTGTTGAAATTCCATAAGCTCAAACTCAATTCCTTCTGTATTGGAATTACATATGTTCCTAGCTTAAACCATGCTTTTCCTGTGGCTTAGAATGGTCTAGATAATTTTAATAACTCATTGAAGTGGGATGTGGATGTATAGCTACAAAATTAGCAGCATAATAGACTTCTCCGATTTTTCTTTCCATTGGGAATGTGGCTATTTTCTACCATATTAGATGTTGCTACCTACCTCGCCTAAAGTGACACATGCTGTGTTTAAATCTGAAAAAAAAAAAGGTTGGCAGGCATTAAAAGAATCATTAATAATTTGTAATTTCTCTTATGATATTTATAACCAGGGTGATTTTTATCTGCCTTTTGCTCTCTGTAATTTAAACATGGTAGTGGTGGGGTGGGAGAGGTTAAGGTTCTCAGGCTACTGCTCCCTATAGGTATTAAGAAATTGCTACTAGAGACAATCAATTCTGCTAAAGAATGCTGCTTCTCTCGCATTTTGCTGTGGTTCAGATGACTGAACCTCTACTGAGATCTAGGCCAGCCAGAAAGCAAGTAGACTCTATGATAACATGCTGCAAGTCTTGGAGGGACATTGAAGGGTCTTCATTACTTCTCATGCCGGCTTGGTAGGAAATCCACTCAAATTAGCAGATTGACTTTATACAGAGGAAGACGGAAAGAAACATGCCTCTCTGTGCTGACATCCTATACCCCTCAGGCAGGCTGGGTTGGCCCCACTGCAGGTTTTGTTTTTCTGTGTGGTTTTGGGAGTGTTGGTTGTTGTTGATTTTTTTTATTTTTAGCATTTCTAGACAACAGTTTTAAATAGGATTTGGCTGTCCCAGCCCACACTGTATGAGCACACAGTGTGAAGAACACCTCAGTTGCCTTTTGAAAGATTTTATTCTGTTCAGAAAATTTTTCAAGCTAAAAAGTTTCTTTGCAATGACGAGTGAAACTGAAGAAAGTGGTAGGTACAAACTGTACAGGACTGTTCCTGCTTCCTCTTATTGGTTATCTGAATCCTGCTGCACATCTCAGTACAAACTGCATTTCATTCTCTTTTCAGGCACTGCAACATAAGCCTCAGCTGTCTCAGTATGAGTTGAGCCCTGAAAAGAGTGTGTGTCCTAAGATCAGAGTCCTGGGGACCCTATTTGTAGTCAAAGGCTTTCTGTAAAAAAGGCAGCTGATCTTTGCAAACGTGCAATAGGATTTCCCTCCCCCACCCCTCCTTTTGAGAATGACGGCTCCCTAGGATTAAAGGTGTTGCTGTCTGGTGTGCTTCAGAGAGCCAATGTTGATTTGTTTGTTTTTGTTAGGTTTGTTTTTTTTTTTTTAATTCCACCTCCTCCCTTCCCCCTGTGTACCCCCCAGCTATTTCCTCAGTTTGGAAAATAAAGAAGGGGATGAATCATCATTCCAGCTTTCCAATTCTTATTTTATCTCTGATTTTTACAGCTTCTAATAAGATGTAGGAATAAACAGCTGAGATTTCTAATAGGGAGAGAAGACATTGCTATGACAAAGCAAATCAGTGGTGCTGTCTCTCATGGGGGAGGTTTCACTGACTCTGAAACTCCCAGAATAAGCATCAGTAATTTTATTGATACTGGCCATCAATAACTTAATTGGATTTAACTGCATACCAGCTAAATCCACTGCTGTGTGCTTGCTGTTTTTCATAGCATGTCTTGTTCAAAACAGCATCGTTACCTGTGCAAACTTATTTCATGTTAAAGGACATTTCAGCCTTGTGGGTAGCTGCCTATAGGAAATATCTGAGCAATTTCTTCCTTCTTTCCTTGAGAATAGAGTGGCAGTGTGGCTGCTAATTAATATTTAGAGTGTTTTTATTAAAAAAAAGAACAAAAGAAACAGCACCCACAACCAAACACACACTTTCTAACAGCATTCATTAGAACTTAATTGGAATTTTATCAAGATGAATGTGGATAAGCACTGCATTGCACTAAAGGCAAGGGTGAGCTTCCAATGGACTGTGGAACTATACCAAGAGTGGATTTGGCACATTTTCCACATATTTACTTGAGGTTGTTCAGGGCAAGGATACTCAAGAGTTAAAGGCATGAGTTTAGACAACATAATGGAGAGAAAAGTACATCTGTGGTCCTTGTGACACTTTATTGAATTCTTAGGTTCCATTTAGCATTTCTTTTCTGAACACACATGTAAATAAACGGGTCCTTTTCTGGAAGCATTTTATAGGTGGGTAAAACCTTACAGCAGCTGTGAAGGGACTGCACATAACCCTGGAACAGTCATTCTGTACCAAGAAGTGCACTGTAGAAGAAGTGCTCTCCTAAGACTGTGAATCCATGGCAAAACTCCTTTGTGCTTAACCTGTGAAACTAATAATGGTTCCCTACATAGCAGTAATATGCTCAGCAAAATTTTGATTTACATTCACAACTTTAATTCTAATCTGTAAAGCCATGGGAGCCTTGTGATGGGTGTAAGTGACTTAATGAAAGGCTGGAACTGTTTAAACAAAGCAGATCCTGTTCTTGTCAAGCAGTATGGTTTCAAAGCAGGGCACTTGGCTGCAAGGCAGAAAGGTTTGGTTTCTTGCCATACAGCAATTCTGTGATGTTTGGGAAATCTCTCCGTCCTGTATTCTTTGTTTATCTTTCTGAAAATTTACAGCGATCTCTCTTATACCACCATGAGCTTCACAGCTTAAAATATAGATAAAACAGGATGTAATCTGTGGAAAACCTGCTTGCAGGGTTTCATGGAACAAGGGGCTTTTATGGCAGCCTGTTGCTTTGGAGACAGACAGATATGTTCTGTAGCCTGCTCAGTTCCTTGGTTTCGAAGAATCAAATATTCTTATGGGTAAGAATCAATATTGTACATGTTTGAGCAAAACACTCTGATTGATCTTAAGCTTGCAGGTTTTCTGGTTGGTATAACAATTTCTTTTGAAAGTTTTTATACAGTTTCTTTTTCCCTTTTCTGGGACTCTGCTTCCGAAAGATGCATTTTCTGACATCTCCTGAAATTTGAGTCCCAATAAGAAGTTAACCTTTCATTCCAGACCATCACAAATCCTAATGTTTATCAAGGACACCTTCCCTCCTGTCTACCCTAATCCTTAAAAGCCCTTGTTGTTCAAGTCCTTTTAACATTGCCTGTTGCTCCCCTCATTTGAGGAGGTCCCAGGGTCACCTTTTGTTCCCCTTCTCCAGCTAAGCCACCTGCTATTCTGTTTTGAGGCTGTCTTGTCTTTCCTCATTATCTAGAGCCTTCCTGAGCAGATGTTTAGATGTTTAATGAGGCTCTGGCACTGCACAACAAAAAGGGGCTACTTAAGTCTTTATAAACAAATGTTCAGATTTTAGTAACTCCACAGAAAACCTAGTTTTCATTGGAAGCAAACTCGTACGTTTTTGAGGAAGAGAGAATTAAAATTTTACACTCAAGCAACTAAAAGCCCTTTAAGACATTGCTGATGGACTGCAGCATGAGAATCCCAGAAACATCTGTTGTATGATTATTGATAACTTATTTTTGTGCTAGATGCTGCGTGGGACAGTAAACTACTAAGCTTTTCAATCCCATAAAAATTGTCTGGATTGAATCTGGAAGAAGGGTAGCAGGAGGTTGATTCTCAGAGCTTACATTATTTCCTTAAAAATTAACAACTCATTAGGAAAAACTCTTGCAAAATTCAGATTGTTCCCAGCTGAATTGCTCAGCTACCCTTTAATAGAATAAAGTCTCTGAGTCATGATTTTCCTTGGGATTGCACTCAGCAGCTGCGTGCATATGTAATAGGTTGAGGAATTCCTCCTTCTTGAAAAGTCATATAGCTCAAATTTCTCACGAAACAGAATTAGTTCTGTGAGTTTTGAATAGAATGCAATGAATACACTCATGCAGCAATGGCAGTAGTGGAGTTGCACCCTCCCTTGCAGCCAGTATTGAAGGACACTCAAGATGAAGAGCAGGTCAGGTTGGTTCACGTGTTTTTGTTGTCTAAGTCAGAACACAGACCAAAATGCTAATTTACTCAGATAAAGGGGGATTAAAACCCCAAGTTCCCTTCCTGGATTTGCCAAATATTTGATTCAGAATGACCTAGAGGGAGTTCAACACAGGAATACCATGTGTTTCATGGCAAGAATACGTGCCAGGGAAGAGAGAGCTGAGTCAATTTCCCAGTTTAATTCCATGAGGTTCTGTAAATGCTACAAAAAGGATATCAGAAGGCATCTCTGCAGCACTGCATTTCTATTCAACCAAATTATTCCTGAACTGGACTTGACAACTATTCTTGCAAAAACTCGGTATCAGCCATTTGTGGTGTTTGATGGATAAACTGTTTTCTAAAACAGGATGTCTATTCCTAGGCGTCCTAATTAACCATCTAACCAGTTCTGTCTTTAGTGCTAGTGATTGCATAATGTTTTGTCACATTTGAGCATGATTTTTCATACTGAGGTCACCATGACATTGTGATTGATCAAGATGGTGATATTATAATTTTTTAAGATTTTGTGAAGTTTGTGCTTTTATCAAACTAATCAACTTTTCTCATTTTTTTGAGCTGTCAAAAACACTTGCAACCACAATCTGATCCCTTTTATGATATTAATTTTGTATTGCAGAAAACTATTACTTTTTAATAAGGCCTAAGATTTACCGAAATATAATCCTTCTGTAGAAACACACAGATTCAGATATTAATACCTCCTTGTTACGTATTACTTCAAAAAATATGCCATTGGAGAAAAGAGAATGCCCTCTGAAAATGCAATAGTTTAACACTGGCCAGGAATTAAATTCCAAATAAAACACTTCTCTTTCCCCTGCCCCTTCTGGTAAGAGAGGGACAAAGGCAGAGACTACAGGTTGAGATAACAATTGACTGAAAGCAAAACAGCAATGGGGTAAGAAACAGCCCACTGACATCAGCACACACTCTCTGCCCCCTCTCTGCAACCAGGAAAAGCTTGTAATACCGTGTCAGACTTATATAGTGGCACAAAATCCCTTGAGTGTAAGCCTTTATGTGGTCAGAGACTCCTAAGCAAGTTTACTGTTATCTCCAGTTTGCATATTCTCTTTTCTCCCCTGGTTTAATCATGATTCACACCCGTATGCTACAAAGCTCTTCACACATCATGTTATACATGGATAGATTCCTGTGAGGCAAAGCTGCTTGGCACATAAGGTTTAAAAAAGAAAAAAAGTAGGAAACACCAAGCCAAGGCGCTGGGAAATGCAGGTTCAGTGGTGATATCACGATAACTGTAAAGGGAGACTATCAGAGTGGCGTCTATTTATAGAAAGTATGTGTCAGGAGCACCATGCACTGAATAGAAGAAGAAATCTTTGCGCTAGCGGTGTGCACAGTGGCAGATATATATATACACCTGTATATATATATGTATATATATATCAGTCTTCTGTGCTCTATAGAGTTTTAGTGGCTTTTTTTAAAGTGAATTTATTTCTTGAGAAAGTTGGTATAGTAACACCACTAGAAATAAAAATTCTTTGGCTAGCTGCAAACAGGGGAAAGTATGAAGAAATGTCATGTTCAAGCTTCCTCTGTTAGTGCTCTTTAATCCTTTTTTACAGGTGTCGTGTGACAGATGACACCTCGTGGGTTTTACATGATCATATTACAATTCTAGCATTCCAGGGTGCCCATGGAGAATGTCTTTTTCCCAACACCCTTCTAATTTCTTGGCTAATAACCATGGCTTTGAAGGAGGAACATGTTAGAGCATTCATAGGGGTGACTGAAGAGAACTTTAAACTTAAAGTTTGTAATGATGACAATGCTCTGAAACAAGCATCTAAACTAGCAAAATGTTTCACAGGAATTGTAGTGTCTCTTGCTTGCCAGGTGTATTCTTGCTTTTGGAGGTAAGAGAAGGCTTAAAAAAAGCTAAATTTGATTAGTGTCTCTCCTCTTCCTTCAAAGACCCTAATAAAGGAAAGGGGCATAGAGGCAAAGTCACTATGTCCCATCTCTAAAATAACTTGGAGGTATCCCATCCTGAAGTGCTGCTGCAAAACACTAAATGTTTTGGTCCCTTGAAAAAAGGACTAGGAGTGATCAAGTTGAGGTCTTGGAGTAGCGTATGGTCTGATCATTTCTGCTAGTTTGCCATGCTGCTTCGGTCCCTAACCTGACTGATGGCTGTCACCTGCTAGGGAATGGATTACTTCTGAAACATCTTTCTATGAAAATGGTTGGGCTTGGCTTCAATGAAAAAAACCAACACTTTTGCATTTAAAAGAAGCCACTGAGCATTTTTCTTTCACAGTTCTCTCTTCTTACATGGCCTACATCTTTGCATATTGGTTTGGTTGCAAAATATCATCCATAATTTTTTCCTTTCTCTTTCAGCCAGGTTAATGCTCACTTTTTCTTTTTGCTGTGTTTGCTTTTAATTACTGTGGTGGCACAAGTTATTCTTACCATGATATTTTTTATTATGCCTATTGTGATAAATTAGTACGGGACATTGTAGGTCAGTGTTCTGCACTGCAATCAATTTTGCAGTGACTGGGCTGCAGCATCAGTGGTACATCAGTGCTCTAGAAGATCGTAGTGGAGTTGCTTTACAACTGTAACTGCCAATGAAGTATGACAATTACCTGTGAAGGCATCTGAAAACACCTGGATCCAGATGTTCCTTTTCTACTTTATACATCCTTCCCCTCAAAGAGGAGGTTTCAGTATCTGTAGGGCATGAACTGACACACTGTGTGGGAAGTTCTTGATCCAAACAGCTGCCTTTGTTCAAACTATTAAGGAAACTGGCCTTGACCCTATGAGTGTGGCAAAGTAGGAGATCTTTTCTCTGTCTCTAAATTAGTCCAGATGTAGTATGAACCCAATATGTTCTTAATTTTATGTTCAGGATATTCATCAGCAATTGAAGGAATCAAAAGGCTCATTCTTTGCAGCAAGTTCATCTGGAATGTTTACATTTCCATTGAGGAAAATTGTTCCTGCTCAAGCATTTTTGGACAATCTTGGTCCTGCACAAGCATTTTCAGACAATCAGGAGAGATTAGTAAGTAGTAGCATTAAGACAGCAGTTGAACAAAGAACAGCCTCTAAAAGCCAGAGGAATAATTAAGGGTAGTTGAGCAAAGCACAATTTCAAGCGTATGGATGCCCATGTCCTTTGAGATACCGTTTGAAAGGGAGAAAATGTAACCGTCTTTGCTGTCCTATTAATTTACTCCAGGTTAATACTAATGGATAACTGTCAAACTGCATGGCATGTATAGAAATACAAATTTATGTGGTCTATTTGTAGCAATAGCACTTTTCCGGAGGAAAAAAGAGTATTAGTAGTATCTCAGAAGTTAGGAAATACTAAAGTTCACAACAACAAAACCTCAAATCAATTTTCTCCCAAGAATCCTACTGATTATTGGGTTGGATATAACTATTTAGAGGGTGATCTAATGAAGACAGATTTTTATAGGGCCTTTTTCTTGTTTAACAGAGCCAGCAAAACCAGAAGTCACTCGTAGACTTTGCATACAGTTCATAAATGGTTTTAATCTCAAGAAAATAAGATGACAATTATAGGAAATAATAGTCCAGGGAAAGCTTTTTTGCACGGTACTTGGTCTCGTCTGTCTGGAAGAGCAGAGGATGCTGGAAGTTGCCAGTGCATCAGGTCAGGGGCTCTGTAGGATGGCGTTATATCACAATGCTTGATCTAAGTCAAGAGCTTGGGACTGCTAAGAGTCTAGGTGACTTGGGGTGCTGGCAGAGGAACCCAGAATGAGCCACTTAAACTGACTTTCCATAAATGCAAGGAAGACTTGATCTCCTTGGTTTCTCTTCTATAAACCACGGACATCTAGAATTTTCGAGGATGGCAGAGATGTGTACCTTGAAGTTGGATAATGTAATATGTATATTCTATGAATGCTGTAGTTATAAAATATGTAAAATAAACTAGAAATCTCTAAGTCTGGCCTGGGTCTGAAGTTGAATATCTGAAGTAAGGAAAATCTAGGGCTTCACATTAACCGAACAAGAGAACAAAATATTGCAATGAACATGTGTCCATCTGTTGGACAGAATAATGTGAGGAGACTGTAGGGAGAAAAGAGAACAATGTGTCTATGCTAGACACTGGAATTCAGGATTCCTTTCATTCTGATGTTTCCCCAGTTCCCTTTCAGTTTCAGACTGCTTCCAAATATAAGTGATTCAATTAATTTTTCTTGAACTGACATTGAAAGCAGAAAGTCTTCTGCTTTCAGAGGGAAGTCATTATATGAGGATAAAGGCTACAGTTCAGTTGTCATAAGGGAGGTATAGGTTCCCAGGATTCCTTGGTTTCACACAGTTGAGTGTATTGTGCAGGTGTTGTGGAAACACATGTTATGATGGGAATTTGCATCTCTTCGTCACTTGAATCAACCAGGTAGTAAAACCTGATAAATGGAGCCTGAACAAAAGAGAGATGATTTCCTAAGGACAAGAATAAAACCCAAACACCCTGGAAACAGGACAAAAATGAGCATGTGAAGGAGTTCTTGAGAAGCTGATAAAGAGGAACCAGAGGAAGGAATAGGAGGAGCAAGCTTTAGGTTAGATTTATTAAATAGTCAGAGCGTGCAGGTGGAGGGATCACTACTAAGTAAGCAGGCACAAAGCTTGTCTGACATGATCAGAGATAACACAAAAGCAACACAGAAAAAAGTATGAGGGGGGAAAATAGGTCAGTTTAATCATCAAGTACTTTTTACTATTGACCAAACAGCAGAGAAATATCACTGCAGAATCCTTCACAAATACATAATATAGCTCATAGCAACACTAAATTATATTTGGGTACCATTGGTCATTTTGGAATTGTGAAGTCAAAATCAGTAAAAATTGTTAAGCATCAGTACTGCTACAGTGTTTATATGGTCGTCTGCCCTGTGCAGTTTTGTGTTCTACTCTGAGCCATATGTACCCAGAGCAATGCACTTTTGCAGTACACCGACCACCTGCTCTGGCCATAGGGAGAAGCAGAGGGAAGAGAGCTGGAGGTGAACTGTGTTCACTCTCTTCTTGCTCTTTTCTCCTTCTCAATCTTCTCCCTGTTTTGTGTCCAGCCAGAATCCCTCTCCCTGCCACCCCAGCAAAGCGAAAGAGCAGAGAAATGCTCTGCTCAAGGGACCTGAGTTGAAGTGAGAGTGGGAAGAAAGGAGCTATTTATTTCAAGAGAGGGATGGGCTCCAGGTGCCACAGAGAGCAGTGTGCGTCTGCCAGTGAAGACTCTTGGGGAACAAATTCCATCTTCTCTCTCGTCTCTTGTCCTTTCTTTCCACCCACAATATCAGGTCAGACGCCAAGCAGGGCACTTCAAGTCACAAAGAGAAAAGCTTACATTTTTACCGTCTTCCAACCCTCAGTTATCCTAGAAGTTAAATGGTATTACAACAGGGTTTTTTTGGTATCCATATGGCAGAACATTTAAATGTTGGTCTTGGGCAACTGAAAACTGATGAACTTTTGAGAACCCTTGATGAACTGACACTCTTGGAATAAAATATCTCTTGTTCAAGTTAAGTTTCCTTGTGTATTATTTGCATGAGCAATGCAGATATCTCATAAACTGGCCTCTTTCTCACTGGTGAATTTAGAGGAAATGCTGGATTGGCAGGATAGGGGACAAATGAGAAAGAGGGGTAGGTAGGAGCCTTGTGCCCATCTGGTAATAGATGTGTTCTGCTATGTGTGTATTTGGCTGTTGCCTGCCCTGTCATCCATTCTTCCTTTCAGGCCAATGAAGCAGAAGTGAGAGGAAGAAATACATGTGCAGCTCAGAAAGCTGAATTAAAAATAAAGAGGTTGAAATGAAATAATGTTGAAGTTATTTCCTTTTTTATTTGCTGAACTAATAACTTTTCTTGAGCAAAGCTACTTGAATAATCAATATAAAAGATAGACATGAACACTAAATCTAACCTCCCATAAAAAACTGAAGGGTTTATTGCCTGGAAAATACCTTTTGGTCTACCTAGTGTGTTTTATTTCTATAAAATTCCTTGCCTTCTCTAGTTTCCATGGGTGCTGGATTGTTTCTCTCTTTTGTTTTTGTAGCAAATCTGGCTTTGAATCTTCCATAAAGAGGAAAATCAAATTAATTCAGGCTTCCAGGCCTGATACTGTCCACTTGTTCTCATAGAAGCACTACAATTTATACATATCAAAGCACTTCAGTTAATAGGTGAAAAAAATTGGATTACAGTTGCAGAGTGTTTTATCACAATATGGAAAACTCATTTTATTGCCATCCCTTTGGTTTTTTCCTTAACATTTTCTGAAATTTAATTTCTGGTACTCTTTATTTTCTTTCCCTTGAAGAGAACGTAATAGTTATTTGTCAATTTTTGATGTTGGCATTAGAAGAGCACAGACAATTGCATGTCAGTCTCAGACCTCCATCTTTATCTGAATAAGACACATTGATTACACTAAAATATTCGTCTGTCCTGTGTAAAGAATGATAAACTCTCTGGGAATCTGAACTGTAGGATATGGTATGAGGCATGAGGAGCTATCTGCTCGCTTGATCTTAAACAGCTTTTCTCTTCCAGTACATTGCTAGTTTCCTATGAGAAATCTGCTTTAGGTGTTGGATGAGGACATCTCAGGTGCTCAGCATTGTTCCTCATCAGTAAGGATTCATTTGTTTGGCCAGTTCACAAGGAAATCTAGATATTCACATATAGATGAGTCAAATTAGTCTTCTAAACAACTGTTGATGTAAGGTGTGTACAATCAAATCAGTATGAATTTGCTGGTCAGGTTAATGTCTTTCACATTTCTTTTTCATTTATAATAACTTTCTATTATACCAGCAGGTAGACAGGAAACATGGTCCCTTTGATAGGCAAAATCAAATAGGATTTTTCCTAATTGTGAGTTTTAAAAATTTCTAGCTGTGAATTTCAGTAGATTTTGCGTTTGGATCATAATAAATAGCATGTAGTGATAGCAAGGTAACAGAATGTCTTAAATGGCTTGTTAGTTTAGGGGTTAATTTTGGTTACTTAAGAAAAGTCTGCTTCAGTCATCCTATTCTTTTTCCTAGTACCTCAGAAACTACACCTAATGTGTGTTTCAAACTCTGTTTGATGTGAGCAGTGAAAAAAACAAATGAGATTTGCTGGAAATTTTTGGGGGTTAGGGTTTTTTTGTTAAAGTGACCAACTAAAAAATACTGAATTCTGAATAGTTGAGATCACAGCTTTCCCCATGGCGGGCCACACATATATTGCATTTATGGGATGGTTGAACAGAGATGGGATGTTCCTAGAGTAAGAGCTGGATTCCAGCAGAGAGTAGTAAAGCTTCCTCTGGAGGAAAATGTAGAGTCGCTGATGGTGGCCTGTGGGTGTTACAGCAGCCCACCAGTCAGTCAGTACCAGAGCTCCCTTTCTGTGACGCTTTAAGACTTTGCAGTGAGTGAGGAAGAATGGGATGGCTGGGATAGGCACAGGTAGGACATCTGTGTCCAGTGTTATCCCACAGCGTGCCTGGGTCTGTTGCTAACACACCCGGCCTTTGATCTCCAGGGTAAGGCTGCTTTGCTTTTCCTTCATATTAGAGCCAAACTTGAGCCTGAATATGGCTCAAATGCTTCTGCTCTTACTTTGATAGAAGGGGAATTGAATGGCATCCACATGTCTGTGTACATCAGTATTTAAGTAGGTATTAGCTAAGTATTCTTCCAGAGCCCTGAAATGGTGATGTACAGTTTCCTAAATGTATGCAGTTTTGCAATGTCACAATGTTCTGTGTACTCTGTTCAACTCTATATGCCCTGTGTGGGAGTGATACAGATGGAACTAGACAAAGATCTTGCTTTTTATTTTATTGGCTCTTCCATCTGAAACACACAACTTTATTTTTTTCATCCGGTTTGTGTGAAGTATTAAATAACTCTTGGAAAAGTTTGTTGATTTTTGACTTATGACATGACAGATTCTCTGTGTGTGAGAGCGTGTGTGTGTATTCATGTTTCTTTTTTTCCTTTCCTGAAATAAAAACCTGCTGGCAGAATTTTATATTCAGAAAAATAATTTTATATTTCTAAAGAACATAAACGTTTAGTGTATTATTTTGTGAATTGTTATGCTGAATGGATCAAATGCTTTTTGGGGTAAATCATATATTTCAATGTACGTGTCAGACTTCAACACAGTATAAATAATCTGTTCTGATCTGTACTATATGAGGATTTTTCCACAAAAAAACCAGTTCTGTATATTTTTGCGAAAGAGTTAATATGTTTATGTTTTGTGAAAGTACAACCTCTTTAAAATCTTTCCAGTTTTATTGCTAAGGTGTTTGCATAAAACTAATGAAAATGGCTCAACAGAATTTATACTTTGAAGCTCCTTCTAGGGTAGACATTGTAACCTTATTATTAATATTTCAGCCTTGATTTCAAAAAGCCTCCTTTGCATTGTTTTCCCAAAGAAGAATTAAATATTATTCTCATACTGACAAAAAGCACCCACCTCAAACTCTTTCAATCTTTAGGTTTTTTTATTTTATTTTTAATGCATTTATTTAAATGCTTCAGAGGATAAAGAATTAAGAATAGACATTTTCATTGCAAGGATTGTGAAGCTGTCCAGCATTTTAACAAAGCTATTGTTTGTGCTTTGGAAAGCCTTTTCTTTAATCAGATATTTAATGCTGCAGCAATCAGAATAGGATAACGGTGACTCTTTAGCAGCTTGGAAAATAGGGATAACGGCTATTGTAATGTGTAGCAGTGGCCCTCAATTGTCTGTGTAGCATAGCTAAACACCTATTGAGAGCAAAGGAAGATGTGTTTTTCCCTCATTTTGAAGAGTTTCCACCATCCTCTATTACTTCTTGATGTAATACATGACAAGAATTTACTTGTTATTGCAGCGAGGAATATCTTATCATGCTATGATGGCTGAAATCTTTCCTATTTAATGGGGTAAAACCTAGAAGGGTCGTGAAGATCACCAAATCCTTTTATGACTGGGGACAATACGCCATTTTTCTTTTAATAACTACATATTGAATGTCCTCTTCAAGCTGGTTAGCTATTTGAATTACAGGTTGCAGTCTGACCCTGGAATTTTGTCAGGGAAAATTCAATTAAAGTGATTTCCACATTCTCTGATTGATGTAGCATCTTGCTTGTTTGTAATTTAAGAAATAACAACGAGTACCACCAAACTTTTTTGCCTTCAACAAGCACATTACAGAATATCTTGACTGAAATAATATACTTTTTCTGAAGTTCTAAATTTCTATGGCTCTATGAATAGCCACAGAAAAAGGATGCCTGTGGCCATGAGGGACATAGTGAATACAGGTCTCTAAGTATTTAATAATTGCATAGAAGAGAACAAATTCAAAACATGTTGTTGAAGGTGATGCACCACAGAATATCTTAGAGCCAAATCAGGACAAGAATTTCTTCTGAGAGTAGAAAATTAATTTTCAAGTGGTTACTCTAAATAAAACATAAGCTTTGGGGACCTAATTTAGATTTTTTAACTAGTAGTAAGTAATGGAAAGATTACATTTAATGGAAAGACTACATTTAATCAATTTTTGTTTCCAAATTTCCTTCAGATTTTTAATTGTCCCATTTAAAAATGCTGTAAGTAAGAGTGGTGTTAGATTCACTTTTCATTTAGGCTAGCAAATATAACCAACGAAAAATCCCAATTCTTTTTGGAACTGAAAGTGAATCGAGGAATTAGTTGCTTACAGACAAGGCATTCCACTCTCTGCTAGTGGTTTAAAGACCAGCATAGACAAATCTTCCAGCAGTGAAAGTTGTTTATGGATCTCCTGCAAAAATTACAAATTACATGGCACTAGCTTGTTAAAGGAAAAAAAAAATCTAACTAGTGCTGTTGAATGACAGAAGAGAATTCAGTTTAATCTTTGCTACACTTTACAGACCTGGACATTATCTACATGTATTGTGTTATGTCTCCCTTTTCAAAACTGGAACAAGGGAAACAGTGGAGAACTTCAGACCAGTAACTAAGGTGTGATTTTTTTGGCAAGTTCTTTGACTTGCTTTATACCTTTATTAGCACTGAGATAGGTAAAAAAAGGTCAGGTGCTTGGTAAATGGGAGACAAATATTATCCCAACTATGTGTCCTCCCATATGGGAGAAATTGATCTTCCTCTGTATGAAGGCTGTCAGCTGGCAGGTGATTGTGGGATATTGCTCAGTCAGAGCAACATTCCGGTAAAGCTAACTGGATCCTGTTGGAAAAAGAGCTGTAAGGATTACAGCAGCAGAACTTTCATATGCTGAATTGATGAGTTTCCCTGGCTCAGAGTGGAAACTTGATTCACTATTTAAGAAGAGATCCATGTTTTAAGTTAAAAGAGGGCTGGCTGATGATGAACTCTTTCAGTTTTGTGTAAAAGTTTTCTTTTTTCAAACAGAATATCACTTTTTCCTCAAATGAGACCTTTGAGAGATACTTTGTGCATTCAATAGAGGATTAAAACAGGTAGGGAAATATCCATAAAATCACTACTGATGTTATAGATAAGGTCAAAACCAGTGATTTACATGTTGAACATAAAAGAAAACATTGAGGTATTAGGAACCTGTCTATTAATGCTGTCTGTATGAGCTTTTCAGTAACAGAAACAGTAACTTCATCCTAAACCTTTGTCTACAGGAACAAGAAGCCTGGTGTTTCTCCTTTGCCCATTCTCCTAGAAATCTCAGAGTGAACAGCTCCATTGCTGTAGGGTATGCAGTGGATTGTGTGTCTCTGTTAAAAAGAAGTGGGGAAAAATATCTTTATTTATCTCTGGGGTGGATTAGTGACTGTTACACATGAGAACAAATACCTACATGCAGGGTGCATATTATTAGTACATTTGTTCTGTAAACCACACACAGACAGCGGATCCTGTCAGTGGACAGACTGACTGTCTGAAGTGAGCTTATAACATATTCCTTCCTCAGTAAAGTAGCAAGATACCTCCACACCCAGAACATACTGTCAAATCTCTGTAACTCCCTTTCCTGAACTAGTTGCACGGCGTCTTGAGCAAGCTTATATTGCGCTACTCAAAGCATTGCAATCCTAAAAATCCACAGAAGGCAAGATATTTAGACTATAATGTTTTTTAAAGGAATGTCAAGTAAAGAAAATAGTTGCTTCAGGCTGGATAGGCTAAAGAAGAGATTGCTGCTCTTTAATGTAAGATCTCTGAAAGTCAGGCTAGCAAACACATTTTAAGATAACACCAGGACAGCTGGACTGCTGGGTTAGAGCATGAATAAAAAAGACCTAACCTCTAGTTTTGTGCTTAAGTGAATCTAAAGAAAGCCTTAAAACAAAAAAAAGAAAAGTCTTGCATTACCGTGCACATCAATTCTGCCCTTCTTTTGTGCAGGTTTTGATGGGCTGTAATTGTGTTCCTGGCATTCACAGTGAATCACATTAATTTTGCTTTTAACTCTCTTGAAATTCAATAGAAAAATATGCAAATTGTTCAGTAGGAAGTATGTAATTCAAAAGAGGTGTTATATGGTGTGGGTTTTTTTTTTCCTAACCGAAAGAATAGAAGCTTCATTGTCTTTTCAGGACTCCTTTATTCATCTTGATAAATCAGGAGTCTGTTTCCTCCCCAAAATTTGAAATTAATTTTTCCAGTTCCTGATTATATTCTAGTGTTTCTAGTGTGGTGTGTGGAAGGAAGAAGGGGTTCTTGTTGCTGTTATTATGTAATTGCATACATTCCTCTATGACAAAACAGGTTATTCCCTTATGGATTTTCTTAAAAATGAAACCATCACCATATAGTCAGTGATATTAACTGATTTAGTCAGCAATGTAGAGAGGAGATTCACTCTGCTCTTAGAGTTTCTTTGTGAATAAACTTGTTACTATAACTTTGAGATGTCAGGGGTCCAGTGTGTGATCAAGTGCATCTCGTGGAAGTAGGGTTTATGAAGTGAGACAGGCATAGCAGGAAGAATACGCCAGCTGAGCAGTGGGATGGCTTAGACAATGCTCCCATAACTAACACGTGTGCCATCAGATTATTTCTGACAAGTTCTCTCATGTTTTGTCCCCAAGGAGCCCAGCCCCCCCGTTCAAATACTGATTCCAAACACAAATGAGAACTTCCCTCCCCCCCCACCACTTTGAGCAGGATGACATATGAATGAGATGAGGAACATAAGAACACCCTACCAAACAAACCAACTCACAAAACCTTGTCATGTGCATGAATATCACCTTTGGAGGGGAGATATGCATCTATTCAAACTCTAATATTTATCTTGATAGCAGTGCAAATATATACTGAAATCTATTGTTTGCTGTTGACCTGCTGTGAACAGGAGATCAGGCTGTACAGAAAGGCATTGGCCTCTCATCCTGTGTGAGCTTCTAGAAGTTACTCAGTACTATATGGACACGTTTGCTTTGATTCTCCAGCTGGGTTCCAACAGCTGCCTTTGCCAGAATAGCTTGTGAGCTGGAAAGAGAGAACAGTCTTACTGCCCCCACTTCCTGCCAGAGAGTGTCCCCCTGGAACACTTGTGTATTTTTCTCTTATGAAATGAAGCGAGGAAGGACGGTAAAGACACAGAAGCACTGTAAATGGCTATTGATAATCATTTTAATATCCCTGAGCTTGACCTAGGAGCAAGCTATTACCCATCAGCTGTACTGCACTAAGGACAAAATAGAAACAACCCAGGGCAGTTACTGTGGAGAAAACACCTTGTGCCAACTCTCCATCCTGTGGGAACTGCTGTTCCTGAAGCTTTGAGAAGAATGAAGCAATTAATGTCTGAGAGACTAAAGTGGATATTGCTCATTAAGGTGTACTTCATGTATATTTCTCCCGTTGTATTTGTGGCTAACAGTGGTCCCTGGGGTCTACCTGAGGGATAAAGTGTTGCTGCTTTAAGCACACTGCAGAGTAATGGCTACTGTGGATACCACAAGAAGCTGGTAATGCAAAGGGAAGGTGGACACTGAGTAGGGGAAAGGAAGGAAATTTGGGACAAATTGGCAGTGTGCCTGCTAAACAGGGAGGGAAGTAATAGACATTTCTGCTTGGCAGGTATGTTTGGTGTACCAAATCCCCCAGACTGCATCACCTTGAACTTTTTGTTTTAGCCCTATTCCCACATTTTGAGTTGCTTTTACTTACGAGAAAGGTATGTCTGGTGTGTTTGTGCACTTGGGGATAGGTGTGCGTTTCCGATAAAGTCTGCAAGAGAGGTGTGTGTGGGAAATACTGAAAAATTACTGATGCTTCTAAAAGGTTTTTAGTCTTAATGCTCTTTCAGTCTGTTTCTGTGCACACCCGAGGTTCTGCAAATGCTGGGTTTGGTTGTAGAAAAGGCCTAAGTGTTATTTTTCCCATCCTTTCTCTGAAGCTATACAAAAAAACCCAGGAGGTGGGTTGGGGGGCATATGTAAACTGAACTGACTCAAATTTAGAAATTATTTAAAAGTATTACTTTCAAGCTGTGTGGGAATCCAGAATGCAGAGAATATCTCTCTGCCTGTTTTGAAGGATTCTATCCCCCTGGACAACACTGGTTTTGACCTTCGCCCATGGAGAAAATTACCTACCCTTTGGGAAGAATTAGAATCTACGCTGGTGTGAACTAGGTGATAGAATGTTATGTAAGATTGTCACAAGGTGAAAATTTAGGGTCTTTGGGTTTGTTAATATAGTAAATAGATAAAAAGCAAAAAACTTCAAAATGGAGGATTGTTGTTGTTCTCCAGACCTTCTTCTGTTTCTTCTAGTACTCCATATTCTGCAGTAGAAGTAGTTTAAGGTGATTGGATAAAGAATTCCGCAGTTCCTGTCTATGTGACAAAGTGAGTTATGGAACATTGGTGGAAAAGTGAAAATATCTTTCGTTTTACATTTTTATTGGATAATTTACCTTTAAAGAGACTGTCTAATCTTGATAATTCGGCTTTCTCCTGCATTCTCTGCTCTGTGCTGTGTCTGGGTCATGCTAGTGACTCTATTTCTCTGATAAGACTTAATAAACAACTATCTGAAAGCAGAGACTGCTGAAGGTCCCGTTCGTCTCTTGGATTCCTGGCAAAGACTCTAAAACTCTCCCCCATCTGGGGAGGCATTAATTAAGGCACGGAAAGTGTCAGTGCTGTGAGGGGAGGAGAGGGAAATATATTACTCCAATGACAAAATTGTTTGTGTGCTATTTGGGGAGTGGACAGCAATACAAAGGTTGACACCTCTTCAAGTTAGCATTCGAAACAAAACCTTCCTGGAACCACAGCTTAAATTTGTTCTTTATTTGTCCAAGAAGCCTTTGCTT
Organism: Struthidea cinerea; assembly: GCA_013397865.1. Lineage (NCBI taxonomy): Eukaryota > Metazoa > Chordata > Aves > Passeriformes > Corcoracidae > Struthidea > Struthidea cinerea. The sequence goes on from VZTI01003270.1 coordinate 186,077, forward strand.
ATATAAATACTTTGAAAAAATAGACTCATTGGCTTGCATCGTATGATGGCTTGTTGGTTCCTGTATGTTGTGCCTATGCACAGGTGTATTTTCAAGTACATTAGTCTGAAAACTTAGGTCCTGCAATTTTTCCACAGCTAAGATTGAAATTTAATGTTTGATACTTCAAGGGATTTTTTTGTTTTGTTTTGTTTCATTTTTTAAAAAAACACTGATAAAACCCGGGTGTATGTAACAGCTACAGTACATAAAACTCTGTAATGTGTAGTCACGTTCAGAGTCTTGCAGCTGGTCTTTTAAGATTGAAAGGCTTCTGAGAACACATTTCCAAATGTGAACAAGAAGGACAACAGCTTCGAGTTTGTTGTTGTAATTCAATGCATGTAACAGTGCCAGGGCAGCAAAGCCAATTCTCTGGCATCTTCATGGTCATTTTCATACACATTTTTCTATCAGAACTATTAAAATGGTACAATAACACTTAGGATGAATGAAACTTGCCAAATTTTATTGAATATATCGATATGTCAATTGACTTCTGCATTTGGCAATCTGGCTTGTTGCTGTCTGTGGAAGAGGAAGGTTTTTACACACCTGAAAACTTTGAGAAGCTGTACCATGGTTGCCTTTCTATGTAAGCAGTGTAAAAACTGTAGGCTAAGGTCACAGTGATTGTTTTGGTGAAGGCAAAGCAGCCTTGACCAACAGAGAACAGTAGCTTTTACAGGGAAGCGAGGAGATGGGAAAGGATAGGAAAACTTCACAGGCTGGTCTATTGTTTTCCAGAAAAGCAAACACATCAAAACCTAGGCTGTTTATTTGTGAATGGGAGTTAAAAGCAGGGAGTTCACACCTGATTTAAGTGAAAGAGCGGAGTCTTAAACATTTGGCTCCATCCTTTCTTGATGCATCCCCTTTTCACCTGCTTTTTCTCTTTGCTCATTCTCATACATTCCTGTTTTCACTAGCCCATCTCAGGAAGGGATTTCCTTTGGCATTCTCCTTTAATAAGAGAGAAATCTAAGTTTCTGGGTTTACATAAATTTATTGTCAGCCTCTAGGCTTGTCTTGCTGCACATGTAGTTCAAAATAATTTGCCATACAAGACTAGCAGATTGAGAATACTCTTGCATTTTATTTTTCTTTTATTATCTGCTGCAATATTATCTGATAAAAAAGCTTTCTCTTTTCCATGCATAGTCATGGAAGTAAAAGAGGATTTATCCTTTCTCCTGACATGGAGGGAGGTCAGAGAGAGAAGAATGAAAGTGGAAAACTGCTTTGGCCCCCTGCATAAACTGAAATTTAATGTCATTCATAACTACCTTCGAGATCCTAGAAATGGTGCACTTGCTGAAGCTTTGGCATTCTGCAGTATAGCGACATCCAATTTCTCTTCACTTTTGTTCCTTCCAAGTATATCACTCACATTTGGTCTCCACTTTGTAAGCAGTGTGAGTCAAGGCCACTGTCTATCTGTTGGAATTCTTGGAATTTTATTGAAAATCTCTGTACGTTATGGTGCCTTCCCTGGCAGAATCATGGGCTACAAATAGCAAGAAAAAGATACTCTATACCTACAAAAATAAATAGGATTTATGTCTCTAAGCAGAAACAGCAATGCAAATTCTCCACAAGAGCTAAAAGAAAAAAAATTCTCCACAGTGTCAGTCTGGTTTTTGCTGTATTTCACGTGTGGTTGCTGGTTTTACCTGTGTATGATGAACCCAGAGTTCGGTTCCTTCTACCTTGAGTGCAGTGTTGGTTACCAGGAGGACTTGGAGAGGTCCTTTCCATTTTTCCTTCAAGGACTCAGAGTTCCAAGTCTTTACCTATATAAAATCCCCAGGTTGGTATGATTTAAGTATAATTTTTACCACCTCCCTAGTTTTATTTGTGTGACAGGGAAAGGCAATCCAGAAAATGTACCTTCCAATACCAGAAGATACCTATACCCTTTTTGTCTGGATAATTCAGAGAAATTTATTTGCCAGTATTCTCCAGGTGAATTTCCCTGTTAACTGTTCCAGGAGGTGGCCTTTTCCTATTTATGGGATGGTTTTTTAAACAAATTGGACATTTCACTGTTATTGATTTTGCTATTTCAGTCATTTGCGCACTAAGTACAGAATTTTGGAAACTAGATATCACGGACTTTATTCCCCAATGGGTTTTGTTGTGTTCTTTTTCCATTATTTTCCTCATTACATGAGGTGGAACTGTTGGCTGTCCACCATCTCTATTGATTCTTAGTGGGTTTTAATATATTCCGAGCTAAGTTCTCCTCTGCAGGTGTTCAATATTGAATAGGTATTATTCTGAATCAATTAAAAAAATTTACCTTTTCATTCCCCACCAGTCATGTAACCAGGGGATTCCCCCGGTCCCCTTCAGGGCAATTCTTCATCTTCACCTGAGCTCATGAGTTTGATGGTTTGAAGAGCCAGGTTTAGGTTTCCTGTCTGATTTTCCCCCAGCCTGGGGACACTCCCTTTTCCAATGTTCTTTATTTGGCTGGATGCACAAGGGGATATCTCCTCTGAAATATCATACATGCTGAGCACAGAAAAACCTCCTCTTTATATACTATATTTTACATGCATATTCATAGGTTTTTCTGAACTCATTAACATATGTTCCCTGCCCTCTCTGCATGTGTTCTTCTGTCCTGGGGGTCTCTTTGGTGGTCCATGGTGGGTGGTGACCCCAAAGTCATACCCGATTGCCTGGTGAAGTGGTAAAATTTGGCTTAACTGGGCTGGTTGCTTTCCACTTCTTCCTACAGAGTGATTATTGTGTGGCTCCATAGGCCAGTGGTTTTTGAAGAATAAGCATTGTATCAGCCCTCCAGGTGCAAATGATTTTTCATCTGGCAACCGTTGGGAGTGGAAAAAATATGCTCACAGAGGGAAACTTAAAGCGATGGGTTGGATGTCCCTTATGTATTAACAGTCTGAAAGCAGATCGCTCCCCCTCAGCCCTAAAACATCCCATGAGTGTATTTCCTAAACCAGTACAGTGAATTTAGGTGAATTAATCTCAGTTCTTGAGCAGCTGGATTTATGATGTGATCTTGCAGAGCAATACATAGTCTGGTTGAATAAAACAGAGCTGTCTAAATAGATTACCTGGCTTTTACACAATTCTGCTTTTCAGCGCAAGTAAGGCAGAGTCAGATGCATTCAGGAGCACAGCATAGATACAACAGACCTATACACCCACACAGACCTACACCCAACAGCCTCCTCCTAAAATGGCTGTAAATCTTCTTATTGTTAATCCATCTCTAAACACTCCTTTGTCTCTGAAGAGGAAAGAGGGTTGTTTGTACTGTGAGATTTGATGCATCTGACTGAGCCTTGGCTTTTAATTTACACACCTACATAATCCCTGCAGAGAAGGAGGTGCTCTGAATTGATCTCCTGGGGTGCTTCCTCTATTGACTGAGAGATGAGATGTGGAGGGAAGGGCAATCTCCCCTTATATTTAGCTGCAAAGACATCAATGTATCCCCTTCTCTCCCACTACCCATGCTGATGAATGTTTTATTCAAGCAAACTAATTTCCAGACCTGGAAAAAATATGTGAGAAAGCATGTGGTGATTTAAAAAACAAAGAAAAAGCTGTCATGGAGAGCAGACAAAATGCCATATATGTTGGTTAAAGCAGTAAAGCCCATGGAGAGAGCAGTAGGAACTAGAATTAAAGAGCTTTGAAAGCCATTTAACTACTGGTCTATAAGCTGCAAGGTGGAGTGAAAGCCAATTGTCTTATCTCAAGAGCGTGAGCCTTACAGTCAAAGCTGTCTGGGTTTTTAATTGCCACCTGGACTGTGAGTGTTCTCTCACAGAAAAGTGTTTGGATTTACCTTTATGGTCACATCTCTGATAAAGGTGCTTATGCACATCTCTGATAGCAGGCCCCTCTGCAATGCTCAGGATGTGCTTCCAGAGGGATCATCAGGAACGCTTTGCGCTCAAGAAATTTAGATTTTGTTTGATTTTTTTGTTGCTTAATTTTAGTTTGGATCCCCAACTCCCACTTCTTCGCCTTTACTGAGGCCACTGCTCATCTTTGAATCAAGAGGGATTTGTTAGCAGGACTTTCTTCTGGGATGATTGGAAAAAAGTCTATTTGGTTCTAGAAATGGAAATCCAGCCCCTGTAAATTTTCTTGAAAATTTAAATATTTCAGTTACATTAGAAGAATTAAGGCTTTAATTGCTTTATTGATTGATATATGTGTGCTTTAGGAGAGCACATAGGATTTACCTCAACCTCCCCAGTGTTTCTCTGGAACTCTGTGAAAAACAAAAAAAGAACTTACTATCTCAGAAAAACTATAATTGTCTTCTCACACTCTTTAATATAACTATCAGTCAACAATGGCTTCAGTAAAACATTCGGAAAGAGTTTATATAAACATCAATGCTAAATAATCCAGAGGAAAACCAAATCCATTATAACACCAAGTTACAAATCCCCATGAGAGCACTGATATCGATGGAACCCATTGTTGGTTTGAAATTTGGATAATTTTAATAAGTTCGGAGTAGCAGAGGTGATGCTTATCAGACTAAAAGCTCCACTGTGGTGGAGTGGTAGCAATCAGATTTCAAATAGCCTTTTTCTGTTTGAGAAGAACATATATTTTTTTTTTTCCTCTGCCCCAGAAAGAATTGCATGCCCTAAAATCTGGACAATTTAGTTAAGATCACTGTTGTTTATGGGTACTATTTAAAATTCTGAAAATACTTGAGCTTAGTTCTATTAATCTCTTCCTACAGACTTTTTTCTTTCATGTGGATGCTTGGGACCATTTGAAAAACTATTTAAAATGCAATGTGAGTAAGGTGCTACCTCTATAATACCAAGGAAATACCTTTAATTACCTTTTAGATAAAAGCTAAAGGTCTTGATGTCATTTTTTCATAGGCATCTTATTAGCCAGTACAACATGTGTGGGAAACTTCTGGCTTGTGACAGTCAATTTGCATTTGTTGAGAACAGTCATGTCAAACCAATCTAATTTCTTCCAGTGACAAGGTAACTGGCCTTTGCATAGAAAAAAAGAAACAGATGTTGAATATCTTTTGTAAAGCTTTCTTGTTGATATGCACTATATTCCCGCAAGCAAACTAGATAAATACATTTAATTGTAACTAGTAAAAAAGAATTTCAGTAGTTGTGGGACAGAAGTACAGAATGGATGAGTAAACATAGTAGGATGCTTCAGGGATCCACCCCGTCTGAAATGCAATTGGATGTTTTTATCAGTTACTATGATGACAAAATTGAGGATGCTCCCTTGATTTTAACCTGAGAAACAACTGTGCAGGTAGCAGTCCATAAAAAATCTGGAAGGCAGTGCGGATCATAACCTGAACAGAAGCTGACACTGTAACACAACTATCAGAAGTAAAAAGGTAAATGAAATGGAAGAGTTGGAAAAAATGTGAGATTCTGAACATTAGTGAAAACACAGCAGGAATGTGGTGGCAAGGTTTGGTTTAGAAGACAATCATGTGCCTGGCACATGGCAATCCTGCACCCAGCACGTGACAATCATGGGGCAGTCACGCTTGGTTTATGATGATAATAAGAACTACTATGCTGAGTTTCACTCAGCACAATGTAATATAGGGAGAGTCCAGAGCAGGAATCCTAGGAATCCTCATCCTTGCTTTTACAAAACTGAGGTCACCAGTGGTTAGAACTGATGTTTTCCACTCTTCACAGCTGTAGAGTAAGAAAAATGACTTGAAATCACAGCACCCTACAAAATAGTACAGTTATGCTAAATAACACAGTAATTAAAAATAAATAGTACAATAATTCAAAATAGTACAAACAATCAAGAATGTTCACTATGTAATACCCACATCTGGCTTCAGCAGCTCCAGAATTCTGGGTTCTGCTGTATTACGGAACTGAATTTTCAGGATAGATGGTGTGAATGACTCCACAATATTTATCTCTGATCACTACAGGCAGATTTTAAAGTATCCTAATGATTTTAACTCCAATTTCTGTTAAGTAATAAGCACTGAAGGACTTAGTTTCCCCTTTACCTGCTGTTCCTCCTTCCTTTATGGCCACCGGTTGCCATGAAAACACCCACATTTTTAACTGTGTCACCAAAAAAAGAGTGACTTGCCTTAAAAACTCTGATTTTAATCACCAGGCGTTCGCCACACAAAGGGGAATTTGGGGAATGGTAAAAAAACCCCAAACCAATGGAAAATGATAAAAGTTATTGTGGCAATAGCCACTGGGGAATTCAGTGTTTGGGACATCAGAAGCCCAGCAGATTGATCTGTCTATCACATGATGAAGAACGTAAACAAAGTCAAAACTTCCCAGCGCTCTGTGCTTATGCCTCATCATTCCAATAGCCTGGCTGAGCCTCAGAGCTGCTTCTGATGTGGAGTTGGAGGATTGGGCAGTCTACCAGCTGGATCAGGGAATCACTTTCACCAGGAACTATGACTTTCATTTGCTGCCAAAGAGCAATGAAGTTCTTTTTTCTTAATGAGTGCCGGCAGCACTCAAACCTGCAATGGGTAGCAAGTCCACAGTAGAGGATGTGCCAAAATTTTGCTGCTGCTCAGAAAGACGTGAATGATTAAAAAAAAAAATTATTTTTTCAGTGAGCAGGTTGCTTTCTTGTTTAGTAAACACCCAGCTAGCCAGGCTGTGCAGTATCACAGTTCACAGTTTAATTACAGAGAAAACACCATGGGCATGCCATACCTGCACTAAGGGAAAGCAGCAACTAGCAAAGAAGATCAGTTGAGGCAGAGAAAAAAATGCTGGGAAAACAGAATAAGGAAAAGAGAGAGTAAGGGACCAGAAGAAATTAAACACAGGAATAAGCAAGATATCCTCAGTGTTTTTCACCAGAGATTCTATGCCCAGGCTTTGGCTCACACGTTAAGTCTAGGTAGCACTGCATGAGATCCTTGCTTGATGTAGATAAATTAAAGCTGCTTTGCAATTTGAAATAAGTGAAATCTTTCAGCACCTTTTGATACTTCTGAGAGTGGAGATGGCTCAAAGTGAAGAACAGTCTGCTTTGGGTTCTCACCCCACCCCCTGAAGAAGGGAGGTTGGGCATCCTTGCTCATGCTGATCTTACATGAATGCACATCAATGCCCTCAGTTGCCAGCCATACAGAGCAGCATAACCTGTCTCCCCGCCTGTCAAAGATCCAGTGAACTGCACTCAGCTGTCCAGGTGCCAGGCACAGGCAATCTTACAGTAGCAGTGCCATGTGAGCTAAAGTCTTGCTTTCCTTTGAGCCAGCAGCAACCACTGGAGACAGAGGCACCTCTTCCTGTTTTCATGCTACCTGAAAGTACGTTGGGAGGGTGACTTTGCTAGTTCTTTCAGCGCTCATTGCTGGAAAGGCATGATGAAGGAAGAGCATTATCTCATTCACATTTATGCAATCCATGCTGTCACTGCATTTACATTCTGTCAGGGCTTGAAGTCTGAATTGTAAGACAGATTTTTCAAGGTGTTGGATGTATCTGCATCAAAAATGAGTTCTTTGCCTCTGTTTCTAATTCCTGCTTAGCAAATTAAGAGTGGAAGTAAATAGGTAAAGGCAAAACATTTTGCTTGTAGAAACTTTATGGTATGAATCTGAGTTGTTATGGGATTTGGGCACAACTTCATGTGTTTCCTTTCCACACACACGCCCCCTGCATTTGAGTCTTTGAAGAATTGTGTGTTCGTATGTTTAAACCAGTTTTCAGCACCTGGGATCCCATTTGGTTAAATTATTTACTGTGTTGCTGTTAAAGTTGTCACAGTGTTTTGTGGACCAAGTATAAGTTCGGTTTGTAACTTTTGCAATGGTGTCTGCCTTCTAGGATTTGCGAATTATAATAATACTTGTTAAATTTTTCCTTTGCTCGTGGTGATGAGGAAAGTTTTATGAAGACAATTATTATTCCATCTGTGGTTATTTCATTCAACTTTGTTTTCTCTGTCCTGTGTTATTCCACCTACTACAGTCAGCATCCCTGCTCCTGCTGGTACAATCTGTTGTCCCAGTCTGCTCCAGACTTTTAATCTGTAAATCTTGCTGTTTATTCTAAGTCCTCCTTTGCTACAGTACCTGTGAGATACCTGCTATTGGCTTTCCCACCCTATCAATCCTCCAAGTTAATTCTTTTCATTTCCAAATTTCTATCTTTCTGCTGCTGCAAAGTAGATCGCGTTCCTGATACTATGATTTTTTTGTGAGTAACTTTATGCTTTTTATTTTATCAGTGAACCCCAGCATGGTTCCTCCAGCTTGATTGGATGTCTGTGCTGACCCAGCAGGCAGCAGCAATTTCTTCTTCCTCCACGGCTATTTTTGTTTTTTGCCATCTTGGTCATTACTAAGTTTGGGTTTCTTTTTTTGAATCAGCTAATGCTCATTCATATAATTTTCTTCATCTCATCCTTATCCAATAAACCTGCCATGTTTGATTTGCTCTGCCATTTATTTGACTCCTTTGGCTTTAAGTGTGCATATACACCTGTTTTATGTGGACTTGTTTTCACTTTTTCCCAAATGGCTTTTGCAAATATGGCCAATTTCAGCCACACTTTAGAGAAGAAAAGCTATCCAGGAAAATTACCTGGATAGTTTTACTTCTACCTTTCTACCCTTTCTGTGAAAACTGGAGCACTGGAACAGGCTCCCCAGGGAAGTGGTCACAGCACTAAGCCTGACAGAGTTCAAGAAGCATTTGGACAAGGCTCTCAGGCACATGGTGTGACTCTTGGGAATGGTCCTGTGCAGGGGGAGGAGTTGGACTCAATGACCCTCATGGGTCCCTTCCAGCTCAGCATATTCTGTGGTTCTGTGTGATTCTATTACGGTAACAGAAGGCACATTTTAAAGAAGTTTGGTTAATGTATGTCTTTCTTTCTCAGTTGCTAGTATATATGGAATTTGTGTACAATTGCTGTGAAAAAATAATCAAGTTTAATTATACATAGCTGTTTTAAAAAATTATATCCTACATTCTTTACCCTAGTAAACAAATTATTCTTTTTTCTCTGAAGGCTTGTCTACTTTATCGACTGGTGTTTTCATTTTTTTTGCATGTACCTGAAAGCTGCTTTTGGCACCCTTCTTCCTTTCTCCTTTATGGGCTTCTCAAGCTTCTCTTGAACAATTTTCTGCTATCCTGATCTAAGTAAGTCACTCCCATACTTAAGCATTCCTTATGCCTTTT
>VZTI01003270.1:195408-214699 GCA_013397865.1 Struthidea cinerea
ATTTATCATATTAATTTATTTTTAGCCTTTTTTTTTTTTTCCCTGTAAAAAATTGCTGGCTGAATGGACTCTCTCTTCTTTGGCTTTATCTTTCCAGAGGTTATTGTATCGAGACTGTCAATGGAAATGTGTGAAGCTGAAAGGTCTGCAAGAGCAAAGAGTTGCTGTAATCCTTTAGTGTCATTCTAGAGGCAATGGGGTCTTTCAAGGGTAAAATAAGTTCACAGTTCAGGCTATAGCTATATTATGTCTCATCTCTGGGATACATTAAAAACAGGCTTCTGTTTCAGCACAGATTTCCTGGCATGGAGAATAGTGTCGGCATGGGTGACAGCATCTGTTTGGATGACTGTATTTCCGATTTCCAGAGCTTTTCAGGAAAGCTCTCTTACTCTGAGAGTTTCCACTATGGCAATTCTTATTTTACTTTGCCCTACCCAAAGGTGGTTCTCTTTATCATCCATTTATTTCAGTAGTAATTTTCTGCATGGAAACTGTAAGATCTGCAGTGGAGTCTCTTTAATTGAACACAGTTGATTTAAAGAAAACAAGAGGCATCAGGGTAAGGCTGTGCAATGGAAGGACTGTACAATACAGGGCCCTTGCAAATGAAGGTGAGGATGGCTAGCAGAGGGTGTAATGCTTTTGAGGGGCAAACCTTATCTCTACTACTAGATTTTGCCATTTTCAAATGGTCTGTTGTGTACATCTTCCACCCTCTTGTCTGTGTTAACCTCAAATGTAACTACATTTTCCCCAAGATTCCCCACTTGACGTTTCAGGCAAGAGTGAGCAGTTCAACACAGGACCTGTGGGGACATGTTTAACTATCATTCCCTACCTCAATTCTGTCAGGTACTTTCCTCAGCACTGCCTCTTCTGTGAAAGATTATCCTTCATTGCTGAAGTTGGGACTGTTTCAGATTTTGTGAAATATCAACTAGGTATTTCCTGTTTTCTGTATTGTCATTAGAATAAAGATTCTTTCCATCTGATGTTAGGAGGCTTTCTGAAAGCAGAGATTCACTAAATATGTTCTTCAAAATTATCATGCTAGAGAGAAAGATACAAATTTCATTGAGTGACTCTTGCCTAACTCATCTTTGCTATCTTTTGTCAGTGAAGGAACAACTTGTTCCCTGCCCAGGCTTGAAACCAAATATAACTAAAGTTAAGCTCTCTTTATTTAGAAGAATGAATAAATAAAAGAATGGAAATTTATAGTATCTGGCAGTGTGAGTCTCAGAGAGGGATGTTCAAACACTTCCTTGCATGAGGATAATTTTTGTCACTGTTGACTACTATGTTTCTTAAAATTACCTCTAAATATATCTACAGCAGTGCAAAACCATGCACATGCTTATAAAGGAGAATGGGGGAGGAGACCCAGGTCTGGGTTATCTAAGGAAGGAGGAGGAGGATTTTTTAGTGCAGTACCCAAGAAAAGGACTACAAGAAGAATAAAATTTGGTATGAGAAAGTTTTAAAGATTTACATTGAACCCAGCTGCAATTTTAAGATCCTGTTTTACGCAGTTGAGCAGAGCCATATTGGCAGAGTACTATAGAGAGAAAAGATGTGAAAAAGAAAGGACTTAATAGCATGGGTGAGACTCATGTTTATGACAGCTTCTGAAAGCTCTGTTCCTGTACCCGGTCAAAATAAAATATCCATGCTAAGTTGCCTGAGGTACATTCACGTACAATGTAAATTTGAGATGAAGAGTGGCATAAACATAGCACAAGTTTGGCTTCTGTAGGAGAGAAGTTCTTTAATCTGTAATGCAAATCTCAAAAGCTGTATAATGAACATAAAGAGCAATATAAGAAAATAATGTAACTTAAAATTGCTGTGGAGGAAATTTTTTTTAGAATGGTGCAAGTAGGAGCAATTTAAAATTACTGCATAGTGCAAAAGATACTTTTCCATAAGAGTGAAAATTGTGGAATGCTTACATCACAGTTTATGATAGGAGACTAGAAAGAAAATCTGTGCAGTGAATCTCTGGAACAGGGATCTTGCTTTTCAGAAACTCTCTTGACCTCTATGGCAGAGGTCTGAAGGGACTGATTATTTCAAGAATGCCCTATAACACCTAACTCAGACAACTGACAAGAAACACACCATTTTCCATTAGCAGAGTGTAGAAGGAATCACTCTGTCGTATAGCATGGCCTCTTGTACTTAGCCTGTGAAAGCTTTCCTAAGCTAGTACAAGTAAAAGTAGCATTTTTTTTACAGTGATCAACTATACTGTGTTTTGTTTTCCCACGCAGAGTAGAAAATTTTATTTACACCAAATTATAACAATAATAATATTTCATTCAGTATTCCACATTCCTCCACCAAGTTATAGGGTAGGGATCTAACAGATACCTTGATTACAATATGTCTTTTTTACTTAAAATCATCGTCTAGCTGCAGCTAAATTCTTGCTGCTCTGATAGACAGCTTCCAGTGCTGATGCGTTGTCAACCCCAGCAACTGATTTTGGACACAAAGCTGCTCTGCTGGCAGAACTGCTGGCAAGGGCAGTAACTCTGGGCCAAGCCAGAAGGCTCATAGGCCACCTCCATGTGACTGACCACAGGAATGTGTTCCACCAGAGCTCCTGTCTGGCTGTACCACAAGGATGAGCTGATTTATGTTGGGAATCACAGAAGGAAGAGTGCTTGAAGTGTTAAACAACAATAAAGATAGGAGGTCTCCAATGAGGAGCACCACCTGTATGCCACAAGTACCCTGAACAAATTCCTGGTTTTGAGGGAAAAATTTTTTCCTATGCTGTAATGAGCAAGCTCTTGGTTTAGGCCCTGACACAAGTTATGCTGAGAAGAAAATCAAAAGAATTGGCCCAGCTGCAGGTAGAATTTGTCTGGCTCAGTGGAAGCAAGCCAGGGTGCTGAGGAGGTTGCTGAGACATGGCAAATTGTTCCACGCCCTCCCATTGAGTGCACTAGAAGTGCTGTGATGTGCTCTGGTATTGCCACTAGGAGTTACTCTCCCAAAAAGAAGCAGACTGACTGTGTCTTTGGGCGAACCAAAAGAACATGTGGGAACCCAAGGTGACCCAAATTACAGCTGGAAACTTTCAGAATTTAAAAAATATTTGTAGCTTATTATGCATAGTTTGAAAATAAGTCATTGTCAGGATTTTCGCTCCACTGTAATTTGCGAGACAACCAGACCGATAATTGAGGAATAGACAGTATGAAGTTGCAAGGATAAAGATTAGAAGTAGTTTTGACTGGGATGAAGCAGCTCATGGGGCATGGAAGTACCCCTGCAGCATGCAGCTCTCAACCCTTTTGACCTATGATGGACAGTTTTTGTGGCTGATACATAATGAAATGAAATGATCTGACGGACTGTTTAAGTGGTAAATAAAACTCAAGTGAAATCTAAAGATGGTGATACCTGAACAAAATATGTATTGGTGGTTCAACAAAAAATTATGAATATGGGACAGCTTTTTTGGCAAATGCAAGGTTGTCTAAAGTCACATTTTTTCTCTTTGCTCTGATGAATAAATGGGGAAGAACAGGCTAATGGCTAACTGGTTTGGTGTGGCTGATATGCTGCAGCTAATTTTTACTGTAGTGTCTAAGCCCTATCAGTCAAGTTCAAATATTTCACTTATGCGTGTGACCTAAAAGAATTTTAAGCTAGTGTTTTAAATTATTTCAGGGGGTTGAGATTAATAGTTTGTAATATCTTTCCAACAGTTTTGGTTTCGACAAATTAATATTTTCTAACATTTAACCCTCATCTGCACCAAAAAAAAAAAGAACCTATCCCTTAAATATTTTGTTAAAAAGATCATGACCAAACCAATCTGATATTGTTTGTGTTTGGGAACTGATACATATAAACAAACTTTGATTCCATGTCACTGAGATGTTTGAAAGCTGGCTCAACATCTGTTACTGTTTGGCAGAGGGACACAGAATGTACAGATTTTTAAAGCCTTGTAAAACGCTTTCATGTTTATTTAATGATTGATATTTCATTGCAATTAATAACCTGATAACAGTCTTCACCAGAGGTAGAAGGATGAGAGAAGTTAACAGACAAGCACATCTGCTAGTCTTTTGGAGATCCAACAAACTTTTAAATGAGATCAGACTTGGAACTCCTTTCGAGTTTATTTTCATCCTGAAACCCAGAGAGGATAGTAATGGGCTGAAAAGGAAGCACACTGTATTGCCATGAAATGTATCCCAGAGGAGCCTTTACAATTGGTCTATCACCAGCTTCATTAGTCAAATGTTTTCACTGGAGAAATAATGGGAAGCTGGCTGTTTTCCTAGCAAGTGAATACCACCATCTATGATACTTTTAGGCTTTAAAATATTCCATCTCACAAATGATAGTAATCATGTAGTTAGAGTGGAGCAAGTCTTCTGAAAATACTGTTTAGTAATTCTGTGAGCAAGAAAGATACTCTGAAAAATATAATTCATTAAATGGCAGGTGAAATTTTGAAAGGAAGAAAGATAGTAGTTGCCATCTTAAGTGTTCAAGTGTTCTATTCAAGATATTTTTAATTTGTTTAAATTTGAGGTATATTATCTTTAAACCAGATATTAAAACTTTAATATAACTAGATGTTATCCTTAACAAGTTTTGCAGTATTAAAATCTCTGTAGGCATGTGTGCTCTGTTCTGTAAGACGATAAATAGATATCCCCAAGCTGATGTTAAAAGGACTTGAAACAGAGTGGTATAGTCACTCCACTAGTCTCATTCATTTGTTGCTTAGCCTGGCAGCAGCTGGTGGAGCTGAGATTGGAGCTGGGATCATTAGCAGCATTTTGCGGTGTTCCATGGATGACAGCCTGCTTTGCTTGGAGGCAGGCTGAGATCCCCTGCAAGAAGCACGCAGCCCAGAGCTCATACAGTTCCCTGTGGAGCCTGCAGCAAAGTTGCTTTGTCTTTTCCAAGGCTAACTGGCTAAACATGGCTAGATGTTGGCTAAACATCGGGTTCATATCTCTGGTAACACTGGGGCACACAGCTGTGTTCTCAGGCAACTGAATTTACAAAACTAGGGATTTAAACTTAGTTTCTCCCTTTACCTTAGCTAGAGCTGTAGCAGCCAGGACTGCCAAAAAAAAGTGAAGGGATAAAGACAGCTGGCAAATCTTGAAAAGTATGTGTGTAGGTAAAAAGAAGCTGTTTTTATGATGATGTTTTAGAAAAAACCCTAACTTCAGTATACTATAATGATGTACAATTTAAGTTGACAAATTAAGCAGTGAAAATTGGAAAAGGCCAAGATAGAGATTGCATATGAACTCTCATGAATATGCATCATGGCACAATATTTTCTCTCCATAAGTTCTCTCAGTCTCTATTACTCCTGGTATATTCTGTAGTGGTTTTGGGCTTGAATCATTGAGCAAGCAGCACAGAGAGTTCTTCTGGGCTTAATTTCTTTCACAGAACAAATGCAGGGGAAACTGTAAAAGTCTGCACTAGAACAAGTGCAGTACAAGGAGAACTTATTGAGAACATAAATGTTAGGCAAGCCTCTGTTGATCATATGTGAAGTTATTTTTCCAGAATGCCTAGAGTTGTACCTGTTTGAACCTCTGTAGCTATTACGTGCATTGCCTCTGCTTTAAAAAATACAAGTTTTATTCAGTTATGATGCAAAGCTTTCCAATCTGAGAAAGCCATAGAAACATGACTTCCCAACCTTGTTCTGGAAAAGCACAAATCTTGTTTCATGGTATTGTCTTAAGTTACCAAATACATTTTGCTTGAAACAAAAACAAGGTTTTGAAAATTTTGGCACCACTGACACAAATTTTTCTTAGATCAGTGAGTGAAAATGGGGTTGGATCCTATTACCAAATGATTGAATGGAACTTTTTTAGTAATGATATTCCCACTATTTCAACCCTTGAGTATACTTGCTAGTAGAAAAGCTAGTATAAATCTGTCTGATTATAATTTAATCTGTCCTTCGCTTCCACAACTAAATTCTTTAGTAGAAACAAAATGAATGTTTACTAGATATTTGCAGTCTATAATGAAAGAAAAAAATAAATTGGAATATTTTGATTTCAAAAGCACAAACAGTTGATGCTAAAAGTAAAAATCATCTTCCCCAAAAATGGCACACGTCAATTTAAGTTTAATTAGAAGTAACAGCACCAATAACATCTTGATGCTTGTCAGCATATTGAAGAGTTGTTGGCAGATGCTGGCAATATAGCAGTAAATATGAATCTTTCCCTGTTGTATCATTTAATTTTTTAATGAAATCACACCGCTTATGGACTCTTCAGGTACGTTCAGGTCCACAGGGTATTGTGTATGCAGAGCACAGCACACGCCAACCTGTTTTCTTAGGTGAAATCTATGCAAGTCTAAAAATAACTCTACGAACATATGTGCTACAGTATTTTGAGGTAACCTTTGTTTTCTCACAACTTAATGTAATAAATCAAAACCATAGAGCCAAGCACATGCTGTTTCAGTTCCTCCTGCACAGTCATACATCACTTCTCAGTGCAGGAAGGAAACTTCTGATATGAATATAATATATAATCTGTAGAAAGTACTTGTGGTAGTATTTTACAAAGAAATAGTAGTATTTGTAAAGAATTTCCCTCTTTAAAAAACCCACATGCTAACCAAAGGGATGGCGGAGAGGAGAGTAACTTTCTCTTGAACTTTTTTACCACTTTAAGGGCTCTGTACTTATAGATCACCTGCTGGAGGGTTACTAACTGTTCATTACCTTGTGGTTTGTGTTAAATGAGACGAAGATCTGTTCACCACAAGTCTGTCTCAGAGCAACTTGAATAATACATGGACATTCACCTTCTTGTGGGTTTTCTTCAAGGTCCAGTACTTAGCTATTGGAGCTACTTTCATCATCTGAAGAATAAAGCAAATTGGTATTGAAGCTGAAGAAACTTTACTCTGTTTCTGCATGTCTAACGTGTGCTCTGTGCAGTGGGAAAAAGTTTGTGAGGTCATCACTCACGATTATTAAACTGGCTCAATTATTTTAAATGTGAAAGCAAACTGCTTGTGGGAAACAAACTAAGCTTGTGACTCTCAGGAAACAAAGAGCTGTTGTGCTTGACAGTGATGGGCTGTAGATGCCAAAGAGAGGCTGTTGCTGATCAGCCTGGCAGAAGGACTGAAGGGAAGGAGGAAGATACAAGGAAGCCGATAAGAAGGTCAGCTTCCTAGAGAAACGTCAAGGAGGCAAAAGGAAGGGTTGTGCAGGGAAGTTTAACACACATGCAAAGTTGACAAAGGCACCACCCATGCCTTCAAAGGTCTGCATCTACCTAATTAATGAGTATTAATAGGTCTTAGAACAATAACAACAAACAGTGCAGGAAGGGTGCTATCGGTTTTCTGGTTTGTGTGTCTTGTATCTTGACATGGTAGAACTAAGTAGCAAGGTGGCATTCAAATGTTTAGTTTTTTCAGCAGGGCTTTGCCTTATTGTTTGGGACTGCTGTAGGCTCATGCAATGTCCTTTCTCATGACACCATGTCTTTGTCAATAAAAAAAAAAATCTAAATCTGCAATATAATATTTGTCTGCAGGTGAGTGAAAGAGCAGTTATGTAATTTAGACTTATGCATTTTAGCTGGTTTGCCTCGAGCCAGCTAAATGAGATACCAGAAATCCTCTTAAATTTCTTGAAGACAGTTCTCAGTGTATTTTTTTTTTTAATAAGGTATTTTTATATTAGTGTAACAGACATGAACTGGTGCTAGAAGTATGGCTCATACTGATAAAATACATATAGCTGAAAACGTATCAAATTCAATTTTGGGTAAAATAATTTCTGACAGTCTATAATAAATTTAAATAAAGGCATGACTTATATTCTTTGTGAAATGATCTTCTTGTAAGTTAAAAGTTTTGGATTATGATGCATAGATCCAAACAATGATATGAAGTGTTTGGTGGTAGACTGATTCAGCAGCTCATTGTGTGGGATTGACATTGTACAGTTGTTTTTGGCTTATCTTCCAGTTAAGTTCTTAATTATTTTCAATTCTTCTCCACATTTGGTCTTCAAATATTCCTAATATCTGTGGAGTGTGGTCTTTCATATGGTAGCAGCCCCAAACAGCCTCTATGTGTTGGTTTTTTCTTCCTTGGGGTGGATTCTGAACTTCATGTGTTCTCTGCAGTTGGAATTTACTGCTAGTCTGAGTGATGGGGACAGTGCCATGAGGCCCGGCCACAAGAAAACACACCCATTTACTTCTGGTTTAAAAAAAAGCAGAAATACTGTGTGAGGCTGACTTTTTATCTGTCTTTAACAGCAGTTGAAGAGTGTCAGGAGATCAGTCTTTTGCCTCACCAAGAACACTGACTTAAGGCTTCAGCTTCTTCAACCAGAGTAAAACACTCCACCCAGTCCTGGGATAATTTTTTTAGTAAGTCCTGGTCAGCAAGTAAATAATGAAGTTCATGATATAATAAGGAAGGGGGGAGCAGGGGTATTCTTAATTTTATTACTCACCTCGTGGAAAAAAAAGTTACTTGAAGGAAGATAAGAGAAAAGAACCCTTGTGCAGCCTCTTAATACTGGTGCTGGTCACAGATGAGGAAGACAGGCCATCTCTGTGGGGAGTGGCAAAGTTGGCAGATTGTTTTGTCTCCTATCAGAAGGTCACAACATAGTGGGGTGATGTATTACATACAAATGCCATATGGCACCTCTTGACAATACTGCTGTAGTTAAAAATAACACCCGAACACCATAAGACTGCTGTGGATTTTAAGAATGTGTTTTTTCAATCTATCCTATTAGCAAATTTTCCAAATTGCATTTGCAAATTGCATTTCAGTGATTACTTTCACTGAAAGGAGACAAGCTATATTTTTCATAATATGTTTTCTGCAGTAAGTCACTAGAAATACTTGAATACAGCAGGTAAATAAACAAACACATCTGTTTTAAGACAGCCAGAAATTGCTTTACTGTAAATGATGTCAAGCATAGAAAGAGACAAGGTATTCCACTCAGAGTATTTAATCCCTTTCAAGATAACTTTCTTAGGTTAGGCTTAAGTGCAGAGTGTAAAATGTTAATGCAAGTAATCTGCTTTTGCTGTCCATGAATTATTCAGATCTGAGTATCTGCTATGTGTAGTCTGCAAGTTCACAGATGAATCTTATCTAACTACTCTGGCAGTCAATTATTAGAAGCTTTAAGAAAGTATAATGTGCTCAAGTACTGTAACTCAGCTGATTGCACTAACACAGCTCAAAGAGATATATTTGTACTATAAGGATTATTAAGAAAAAGGTAGTTATGCGTTATGAAGGCAGGAGTTTTCAAAGCACAATTATATCCAGTAAAATAGATTGTCATGCAGAAGTCTGAGTCTTCTCTAAGTTATAATTGTCTTTGCCTCAGCTGAAACATGCCTTTTTTGAATGCTTGGCATGTCTTGCAGATATAAAAACAACTCATCAACAAGAAGGTCTTTAACAAGTGTAAAACAATATCTAGATGCAGCACAAATTGATTAAGTGTAATGGTCCAAGACTTGAATTGGCACACGAAGAAGTAGTTGAATAGAAACAGCAGTGAGGTGGTAGGGGCTGGAGCTCTGCTGCTCTCCTAGGCAGTGCTTTTCACCTTTCCTGTCTTGTTCTCCTTTTGTCTACTTGTCATTTTCTTCATGGCAGAGATCACCTACAACTGCGTGCGTCCTGTGGTGCACGACATCGCACACTGGGTCTTGGGACAGGGGAAGTGTTAAATCATGTCCCTGCAATATGAAAGCATAGAGTACAATAGAGATAATAAGGGGGATAAGTGGAGAGGGGTGTCATCATGGTTTTACAGGTTTTTTCTTATCTCTTGTAACAGTCATTTGTGCAATGTGATGACAGAAATAATGTGGCATGTGGAGTGCACAAGGATGGATAGGTTTCTAGGATAAAGATGTAAAGGGGAAAGAAAACATATGGAGGGAAATGTAGGAAGTTATAAAAAAAAGAATGGATACAAAGTCTGTATTTCCCATGGAAGGAAAAATGACCCTGAAGTTTTTAAGGAAATTGGCTTAAAATTTTTTTCATATCTTTACTCCATATTAAAGATGGGAGAGCTGTCAGGGAAAGCAGTAGCAAGTTTGGCTATTCAAAGAATTTTAAAAAAAAGTTTGACTATTCAAGAGTTCAAAAAGCAACAAGAGTTTTGATCCACTTCCATGACTACTTCCTAACCTTTATTTTGAATGCAGCATTGCACATGGGATGTTTATAAATGACTGTGGTCATAATGACTTGTTTCAGAATAGGAAAGAAGATTTTTGGGCAGTTTTCAGACATTTAGAAGTCCTGTGTTCAAGGTGGCCTAGCAGTCTGGTTTTGTGCTCCCTTGATACCACTCTGCATTCCAGCCTGCTGCAGTAAGCTCCATTATAGCAGAGTTCACCTTAATGTGAAGGCCAAATGCATTTACCTTGCAGAACAAATGAAAGCCTTAGTCTTTTCAAAATGCACCAAACAATACGAACAGCTTCATGGCCTGCAACCAAGCCTGCCCCTGGTTCTTGGAAGCATGTCCTTATTCGCTGTGTCTAAATACTGGGTTCAGTTAACTGATTTCTATGCCTCAGGTGTCACCTTAAAAAAAATCTCTTTATGTATGCAGGCCCTGGTTGTTTACCTGGTTCTGGTTTCTCTGTATCTGAATTTCTCTGAATAATTTCATAAGGCAGCAAAAGGGTAAGTGGACACCACAACTCAGTCTCTAGGCTTTTTTTTTAATTCAGATGCTAGCCTGGATGTGTTTTCTGGATGCTCCTTGTTATCACAGAATCAACTAGGTTGGAAAAGACCTTTGAGATCATCAAGTCCAACCTATGACCAAACACCACCCTGTCAACTATTGCATGGCACTAGGTGCCACATCCAGTCTTTCCTTAAACACTTCCAGGCACAGTGACTCCACCACCTCCCTAGGCAGCCCATTCCAAAGCTCAATCACTCCTTCTGTGAAGAAAATGCCTTGGTGCTCCTTCTGCTGTGCACTTATGGTTCAGGTAGTGATTTTACATGGTGTTTCTTTTGATAATTGGAATAGATTTTCAGGAGCAGATTAAAGGTAAGTAAAATTGTCAGAGGCAATATGCAGTAATTGCTTTGTTCTTCAGAGAGCTTAAGAGAAGTGACAGACACTCAATCCCTATCCAGGATTTTCTATGAATGTGAGAGATGATAAAGAGGGGTTAATAGACATGCTCCTTTTGAAAACCGCTCAAAAATGCTTCAATACACAATATTATTACAAACCACTACTACAGGTCATTTGCTAGGGATGCATAAGTGAGTTAAAAGTGGCTTTGGACATGAATTATTCCTCTTGGTAACATCTACTATTCAAATAAATATTGGACAGCATTTGGGCATAAAAAATGTGGAGGAAGAAAAATGGAAATGTGTGAAAGAAATATAGAAATATAACTATATGATAAAACTGTAGTAAGGGTGTGACAAGAGGGAGAATACTAAAGAGAGGAAAAGTCATAGAGAAGATGGTTATTATTTTTGTCCATTTGTTGAAGTTTATGTGCCTCTCAAGGGACATGACAGAAACGTAAAACTTCTTTGAGCCTCAGCATTATCCCTCTAGTACAAAAGAAGCAAGGGGTTCTTGTGAAAATGAAAGTTCAGTTGTGTAGATAAAAGTCATGTGGATGTGGTTCAGATTGCAAATGACTCCACTAATGCAGTGCATGATGGCCTTTAGGGATCGGCGGTCTGGAGGCTGTGAAGAGGCCACAGTGCTCACATCAGCCAGGGGAGAAACAGAGGCTGGAAACTTGTGTCAGAGTAAACTCTCATCTTAATCCATGATATGTGTGAAAGTTGTCTTTTGCAGTATTAAAGAGAGGCTGCAAAGTGCTACCTGAGTGTAACACTGTGTTCATGTCAGGCTGAAAAAGAATCATCAGTGATGGCTTTATAACTTTAATTAACTTGGTCTTAATTTACAAGCCCCCCAAGAGTTTGAGGTTACACTGCAAACGTAGTATCACCAGTTTTTGCACTGCATGTGCTCATGTAAGTTTCTGCATATGCTTTTGATCTATGTATATCAGAACCATATACCTCATGAAACAAGTTGCTGTCATATTACAAATTATGTGGTATTAAAAGAAATCTGAATATCTAGATATATTTGACCCTGTTAAATAACCTTATTTTATTTCAGGGTTTCTTATCACTCTGTAGGTCTCTAACATTTCTTCCTGTTAACCATACATTGACAGAGGCACTCATAACATTTTTGTCCTTCTAGGCACATAATTTTGTTGTTTGACTGCTTTTGCCTTTTTAAATTTTACCTGCTGCTTTTTGTGTGGCAGGGGTCAGGTGTTACTAGCATTCAAAATTACACTCAGGAAATGTGCAAACTACCTGGAGAGCAGCAGAAAGATGTTGCATCCATTTCTTACTGTAATTGAGTAAGGTAACGAGGTCACAGTTTTTACCTTGATCTTCACCAGGAACTCCAGGATGGGGACTGGTACAATTTTCATATGGCTTATGTAATTCTTGAGCATTTGAATGGCTTGTGCAAGCTGTCAGGGGACTGGACTGCTGGTGTTGGTGGCCAGCCAGTTGCTCAGCAAATGCAGGATGTGCACTGGTACCAAGGTGGGTTGAGAGTAAGCTGGCATGTGAAGTGCTTAGGTATGTTTGAGAGGTATGGGCTGTTTGGACGGGAGCTGTCCTGTCCTGTGAATCCAGAGAGCTCATGCCTGCTTCTGCTTTCGTTGCCAGACTGCTGAGTATCTCTCACTGGAAAGTTGCTTTTCCTGTCTGTACTGTTGCTGCTTTGGCAGTTTGTGTCTACTTCATTAAAAAGGAAGCTTTTGGTGGTATGCATTGTCACAGACTATGTCACAGAGTGTGCACTATGCATTTGTGCCTTGCTGTCACAAGGCACTGCTGTGAGCTGTCAAAAAAATCCCAGAGAATTTTCAACTGGCAAAACCTTTTGTAATTCCCCGGCAGAATATTCTGCTGTGGCCATTCTGTCCATTCCTGTTTTGGGAATTTTGTCTGCTTCTTGCCATTCCATGCAATCACCAGCTCCACTGCCACTATTTTTTTAACACACACATACAGACATACACACACACCCCCTCCTCGCAATTTTTTACTTATTACTTCTCATGTGGCTTTCTTTGTTCCTCTCCTCTTTGCAGTAGAAGTGCCTCCCTCCCCTGGTGCTTTTTACCTACTGCTGTGACTTTGCTTTTGAAGGATTATCACAATTCATTAAAAATCTTTCGGGTAGGCGGCAAATTCAAATGGCAGCCAAAGACTGCTCAGGTTATAGAGTCCTTCACATCCTGGACACAGGCGTACTCAGACCTGAATGACAAGACTTGCTCTGTGGGCAAAGGAGCCATTGAGTCTGAGCTGAGCTAATGTGATGGAAGCTGATCCAGTTGTTAACGGGCTTCCTTAAGGAAGCCTAATTTGGGGGCTGTTTCCTTCACTTCTGAAATGGAGTGTGGTGTGAAATGAAGCTGAGAGAAGATAGGTAGGAAGAATAAGAAAGTAGGAAAGAATTTCAGCTTCAGCTGGGCCACCTGTTTTGATTTTGCTTTGAATTTTTTCTTCTTTTTTCCTTAGGTTGGTTTGACTTTCCAGACACAGATTTCAGTCTAAACCTGAATTATTTGTAATTTAAATTTATTTTAGTTATCATCAGCTGCAAAAGAACATAGAAGACAAAAAAAAAAAGAAACATGCTTTTAGTTCACTGGTGATGTAAAAGATGGGTTGAGGACTATCTCACTTTGAACAAGAACAAATTAGTTTTGAAATTTTTTGCTGAACTGGAAGTTTGAAAATAGTTTACTTTTAAGTAGATGTGCAGTACTCTGCTTTCAGGTTTTCTACACTTGGTTTTAAAATGAACAGAAAGAAACGGTTGAAACAGCAAGAAACTTGTCTTAACAGCGCAGCTATATGTTTGATACAGCACTGGAGTCTTAAAAGTCCTGATCTTCTTGCTGGAAACTGTAACTTAGTGATTTTACCTGAAGTGAAGAGTACCTCAGGAAATTTCAGTTTCCAGTTATAATGACATTTATTAGCTATTCAAGTGACTGCTCTCTCCATTTGATGCTTAATGCTTCCTTAGAGAGTTCAGGGACAAAGGTGAGAGAGGTGAAGTTTTTATTGTTGTTGTATGGGCCTGCCCAGGGTGGGATCTGATTCTTTCCTTAGCAGATCAAATACTCTTCTGTGACAGTTCAGGCTTCTCAGGGAACTGCACCTGATGACCAAAGTATTGTATAAATAGACAAACAGAAAACTACCTGCAGGTTGGAAATTTGTTTTTCCCATCCTTACAGCACATCACTTTAGAAGTGAAAGGCAAGGAACTATCAAAGGAAAGGAAATTGGTAATAACACCTGAAGTATTAGAAATTTATCTAAAAACAGTTTTAGAGAATCATGTGAAAAAGATTATTCTGGCAGCATGCTGATTGTATGTGTAGAGGAGAGAGAGATTGATTATAAAGCTTTAATTGGCAGCCATCTGAGTGAAGTACTTTATTTGGATCTTAGGACTATAAAAAATGTCCCTCCCTAGACAATGGATTAATATTACTTTTCAGGTGTCCTCAAAAAGTGGTTGCTTAGAGAGTGAGCTGCTTCTGACTCCTGTAATAGATGAGAAACGCATGCTCCCGCTTAGAGCAGAAGATGACAGGAAAGTGGTATCTGTGGTTTGCAGACTGGCTCTGCTTGCAGAGGCAACGCACCCTTCCTTGACCTTCCCACGCCTAGCTAGCTGAAAGCACTTGCAGAAGGAAAATGGTCTCTTCACAATAGATCAAACAAGGATGGTAGGGGCTTTTCAGTATTCTGTAGTAGTTACTAATGGAAAAATAACAGCTCAAAATAATTCTCTGAATTGTTTGGATAGAATGAGCATAACAAACAAGGGTCCTTATTTATGGAGGGAGCATCAATAAAGTACACTTTAGCAAGGTACCTGAGATATGGTGGTCCAAAGCTGGAATTTCTGTTCAATGAAAAACATTGGCAGCTGGTGTTTTAGCTATATCTGAAGCAAACAGGAGTATTTTTAAAAAGCTTTTCAAAATCTTTTCTTGTGTAGTTATTTGAAATGGACATATTTACTAATGTGCATATGACATAGTTTCTGAAACTTCAAAGCTGAGTTGTCAAAGTCCTTGAGAGCAGAAATTAAGGTTTAGGGTTCCTTTGTATATATGATCTAAATTTCCATTGCACCCACAGTTGGGTATCATACAGGTGAAAACCTCTGGTGTTCTGTATAGCAGGGGCTACCCTGGAAAAGCAGACTTGGAAAGCCCAAAGGCTATCAGGCTAATTGTCTGGGACCTGTCTTGGTTTTGTTAAACATCAGTGTCAACTTAGATATTTTTAGAAAGCGTTTCAGTTTCAGTGACTCCAAATTTTCCAGTTAAATTTGTTTCACCTGAAAATTCCCAGTATAGCATGTGTTGTTTGACCGACCTTCATCATTTATGAGTACATAAAATACATTGCTGTACATGTATTTAAGTTATTTGTCTATAGCTTTTGGCCTGCTAGTTCGAGTGGACGTCTAATTCTGGTGGTTTTGAGAGTTGAATGTGATTGCTGTTGAGTCACATCAGTGTCAATGCTAGTTCAGCCTTGCACCCTAAAGAGCAACAAATAGGAAGCCAAAGAAAGATATCAATTTCTCTCATTATCTGAAGCAGAGGTTATGTTAGCTTTAATACAGAAACCATAAAGCCTGATGATGGATAGGGATATTCCGTTTTTGATTAGCTGGAGAATAAACAATCAAAAATATTTTTTTTCTTATGGGCAACAACCATCATGAAAGAGAAATACGCCCTGAAGGTACAGAATGGAATAACCCAATATACAGAGAAAAATTAGAAAACCCACAAAAATGATTTTAGGAAAACATAGGCTAACAAACTGGAATGTAAATTAAGAACTTGTGCGGAAAAATAAAACAAGGACCCAAGATTAAGAAAACAGTGTCTAGTGGGAAAAAGTCTTTCTGTGTAGCTGCAGTCTGATGTACCCTAAACCACTAGACAACTTAAGGCAGGTCCTGAGCTTCTGTTATTGCCTTCCTATGGGTCATTAGCTGAAAACAAGGACATCAGAATTTTTGTCTGTTTGGTTTTTGTTATCAACACTAACAAGAGAAGAATTCAGCCCTAAAAACTTAAGTCCCGAGATTCCTCATTTATTTCAGACAGCTCTTGTATCCATCCCAGCTTCAGGATAATGCCACAGATTGCTGGTGAGCCTCACATTTAGTAGGCTTTTGCAATCCCCTTCCTTTGTGTTGGTGATTCTTTCCCCTCCCTTGCAGTTAGTCTGTCTTTGGTTGTTGTTGTACAGGTTTTTCTTGTTAAATGATTTCCAGCTGGCAGTGAATCATTATGTGCTACTTTATCTGCTTTCCACTGCTCTGAGAGTTTCTTTATTTATTAATAAGAACAATAGCAAACTGAAACGCATGTCCTTTTCGTAGTCATTATTTGCAAAGCACATTGTTCCAGGCCACCTTGCACCACCGTCATAAGTAAAGCCTGCAACAGCCACTTAACATACGTGCAATGAATAATAAAACCAGCATTCATTTGGCACTGATTTAAAAAATAAGAGATTTACACTCTTTGCAGATCAGCAGTTTTAACATTTGGCTGAATCTGAACAGGACAGGACAATGAATTCCTTTTGTCTTGCAATTAAGCCATTTATTTTATACCAATGTTGCTCACATGACAGAATTTACACAAGATAAAACAAAACAAGCTCAGGAGCTCTCCCTGTGGAGAGAAAAAAAGTTATTTCTAAGTCACCACATTCTGGTTTAAACCAAACAATAGTGGGAAAGTAGAAAGTGATAATGGATTCACATCAATATTAAGAATTAAGAATTCACTCAGGAAAGCTCAGGCTGTATGAAAGTCATACCCTGGCTGAAGAAATACAATAAAGCTGTAGTTAAGAAAAAAAAGATTAATTTCTGCCACTGGCATTTATGACTGAAAAGAAATATTAAATGTTCTTCCACCCCGCAGAACTCAGCTTAGAGCTGGCAAGGGACCCTAGAAATATTAGAAACTTGTCAAAAACTCTCTAGGCTAGACTTGGATGTGTCTGGAAAGTTCAGCTGTTATTTGTGAGAGAGAAAGAGAACTGGGAACTGTTTCACTGTTGGAAACTTTCACTTCTCAAATATAGTTTGGAGAACAAATGCCTTAACAGTGGTAGGCAAAAAACATGTCGGAGAGACGACAGCTTGCAGATTTAATCACCAAATGGTCACTGAAAAAAACAAGAGGAAGGTCTTGTACCCAGGTCTATTTTGGACTTCTAATCGGGGCATTGCAGAAGGTAACCTTGGACTAACTGACCACATGTAGAGAGTTTAAATTAAATGGAAAATAAAAGTCTGAAACAATATGCATGTGACAATCTGAAGTTAGTTGAACCTGATTGCTTAAGGGTATGAATGCTGAGGAGGCTTTGCTTTGCTTCAAATCAAAGATACAACAAAATATCTAAACTCCCTATTCCTAGAAAAAGAACAATGTTTTTAGAATCAGGTTTCAGTTTTAACATCTTCATCCGCACAATAGTTTGTGTCTACGTTGGCCTATTCAGCATCACCTGGCAAGTTAGTTAAACATTGAGTTATCTGGCTGTTAACAGTATGGAATATGTCCAAATTTTAAACTTAAAGGTTGCCTGTAAATTACTGTAAAGGACCTAATTTTTGCTGATATGGGGAGAACCCGTTCCCATTTCCAAAGCTGCCAGCTTTTTCCTTACCTTGTTGACTGTCTCAGTGGATATTAAGTCATACAAAGGTTATGCTGAGAGGCAACATTGAACATAATTTTTCCTTTTTTTCCCCAGTTTGTTTCCCAAGTTATAGTTTATTTCTGGTATCGGATAGGGCCTGGGGTCTTTGACTACTGCTTGCACAACGATTGGGGGAACAGGTGTAGAAGAAGGGAAAGCACAGGACGTAAAATGCCTCTCAAGGACTTGACTGTGGTTGCAAGGTTGGCTGTAGCAGCAGTGAGGCTTGCACAGCTGCGCATGCAGAGTCACCAGATGTGCTGCATGTTGCTGGAACACACCGTCTGCCTGCTTGCCTCTGAAAATACTTGACTGAGGCAAACTTTATCCTCGTGAGCACTAAATTGCGCAAGTATTTTTCAGATGTGATTTTTATGTCTGATGGCAGGTTAAGGAAAAGGGCTGCTGTGCTGCTCTCACAAAGCTGGGATTGCAGGTGTCATATAAACCTTACGCAAGGCCTTCAGAGACTTCCTTTTATTCTACCTTGCACACACAAAGAGGCTAATTAATTATCAAACTGGCTGGCAAAATTCAAGCACCTGCTCTCAGAAACTTAATAAGTGCAGTTACAGAAACTGCTGTGCTATGCAGCCCTCACCACAGACAACCCTCCCATACACCTTGTTTGTAGGTACTTTATTTTTTACAGAGCATAGTCCTGGGAATCCTTTAGCATTTGTGCTTGAAAGCACTTTCTGCTCTCCTAGGGCTCTGCTTGCTGGTGCAGCTCACACTGCTCCTCCATGGCTGGGCAGCGGGGCAGGCAGGGAGTCCACCCCTGCCTGCTGCCTCTGGGCTGGGCAGAGGGACCCATGCCCAGGCAGCCAGCTGTTCTGCTCCTGCCTCCCTGCAAGCCATTGTGGGACCTTGGATAAATTTTTCATGCTCCTTTATCTCTTTGTGCTACTCCTTTTTTTGTTAGGTTGAAAGCTCTCTGAACTTTGTATTATTTCCATACACTGTGGTGAATACAACAGACCCCTGAACTCTTTTAGGTGCTCCAGTTTCTACCGCAGTGTGAATAATTGCTAAACTAAGCTCCATATGAGGGCATTTATTTTCAAATCTGTCTTGGGGTGACTTTATAATGTGTATCCCCTATCGCTACCCTATGCCCACCAATCTTTTCTGTGTCTTTAAACTGAGCCTGAGAAGGACAGAAAACAAAAAAAACGTTTCAAGGCAGTTGTTTCAGGGACACGGAGATACGCTCCTCTGTTTCTGCAGTACCCTTGGTTTTTTTTTTCGGCTCTTTTTCTCCCAGCGAGAGACGGAGGGTTGAATTTCGTTTTCCTAGGATTTTTGGGTTTTTTTTGTTCTTCTCTTCTGGACTGTTTCAACAACATCTGAACACATCAGGAGAATTTTCCCGGAGGCCCGGGGGGGG
>VZTI01003270.1:214845-297325 GCA_013397865.1 Struthidea cinerea
GGGGGAGGAGTGGTTGTGACCTGACTTCTATCAGAGGATATTCTCCTCCAAATTTGTCCAAACTAGGCAAAGGGCGACCGATGCTTCAAAAGCCTCTGTGCTGTGCTGTGGCTCTGGTGAGGATATTGTCAAATGTCCCTAAGGGTTTTTACAATCCGCCTCTTTCATTTTTCTGCTAGTAAGAAGCTATATAGACACCAGCTTTTCATAACAGCCAGTTGCTCAAAGACTCTGTTCTTACCAACAGTTGAAAGAACGCTTACATTTACATATTGGTATGCATCAGGAATAGGCAGCTTATCACCTTGGATGCCCTGTACTTGTTACTGCTGAGAGTTCCGTCCTAAAGGAGAGCATTAAGGATTACATTGGATCTGGCTGAGGTGGAGTTCATTTTATGTCTCCCAATCACTGTCCTTTTCTCAAAACACTCATCTTCCTGGGTTTCAGCCCCAAAAAGACTAGTGGGGTGACCCTGTATGCCAAACACCCTCCAAAGCTTTTCTATCACTCCCTTCCACATATGGACAGGGGAGAGAAAATATAATGAAGGGTTCATGGATTGAGATAAGGGTCTGAGATCACTCAGCAAATACTGTCACGGTCAAAACAGACTCAATTTTGGGATATTGTTTGAATTTATTACTAACAAAATCAGAATGGGATAATGAGAAGTAAAAACAGACCCTAAAACATATTCCCACCTCCTCTTCCTCCTTCCCAGCTCTACCTCCTCCCCCTCAGCAGTGCAGGGAGCCAGAAAATGGGGATTATGGTCAGTTCATCACTGGTTGTGCCACTTCTCAGGGAGAGGAGTCTTTCCCCTGCTCCAGCGTGGGGTCCCTCCCACCAGAGACAGTTTTCCTGAACTTCTCCAACATGGCTCCATCTCCAGTTCTCCATGAACTGCTATAATGTGGGTCATTTTCCCACAGGGTGCAGTCCCTCTGGTACAGCCTGGTCCAACCTGGGTCCCCCACAGCGTCACAAGTCCTACCAGGAAACCTGCTCCAGTGTGGGCTCCTCTGTCCTTGGGTCTGCAGGTCCCTGCCAGGAACCTATTCTGGTGTGGGTGTCCCCCACAGGCTGCAGGTGGATCTCTAAATCCATGTTGACCTCCATGGGCTGCAGGGGCACAGGTGCTTCCCCATGGTCTGCACTATGGGCTTCAGGGGAACCTCAGCTATGATGCCTGGAGCACCTACTTCTCCACTGACCTCGGTGCCTGCAGAGTTTTTCCTCTCACCCATCCTCACCCTGCTTTTCTTCGGCCGCAGTTACATCTGTACAAGAATGTTTTTATTCCTTCTTCTTAAATTTGTTATCACAGAGGTGTTCCCACCATTTCTGATTGGCTCAGCCTTGGCCATCAGCATGCCCATCCTGGAGCCAGCTGGCATTGGCTCAGCTGGACATGGAGGAAGCTTCTGGCAGCTTCTCACAGAATCCACCCCTGTAGCCCCCTGCTACCAAAACCTCTAATGTATAATGTTTTACAAAAGACCAAGCAAAAATTTTCTTTTTTTTTAAAAAGCTTTTCATGTTGTTCGAGAGGTGGGGAATAAGGAATTTTTATCTTATCTCTGATGTGGTACAAATGCCAGTAACTATTTCTATGCTCTATATATACATTCATCAGAGATTCTGTGGCACAATCTGTAATGCAAACTGGTAATTCTGTATGGGAAAAAATAAGCAGGTGATCGCGTGTCTTTGAACATATTTAAGCTGCTTGACAATCATGACTCAGTAATATTTTAAAATGCTGTTATGACATAGTGTAGCATTCAGAGAATGTGTGTGTTGGTGCTGTTGTTCCTGTCCATCCTGTGTCGTGTCCTTGCCTCCCACAACTTCATTGCAAGCAAAGGCACAGAAGAGAATTTTGATATTTCCTTTTGGAAAATAATTTCAGACTAATGTGAGTGAGATGAAAAATATTTTCTATTATGTGGTTATCATTTTCCTTTCTTAAAAACAAGTATAATGCAAGAAACTTGTTCATGTATTTGCATACTACCGGCTTTAAAATTCTGCTTAGAAGCTATTTGCATGGTTACTAAAATAATGTTGGCATTTTTCTGGTAAGAATATGAACTGTATTTCTGTGGATCAGTGCTGTGCAGGGGTGGGGAAAAAAATCCAGCAGCACTAGATATATGTGTTAAGTTAAAAATCATGTAAGGAATCTCAGGAAGTAAATGATTGACAATGCTGGCCTTTAAAAGGCATAATTAGTCTGTAACGTTACCGCCTATTGAGGCTTGTGCTTCCAATTTGTCTCAGAGTGCTGCTGTTTTTGTCCTGTGTCTGACTGCAGAGTCAAAAAGGAACAGGCGCGTGGGATTTGATTGTTTGTACATGGGGAGGTTGACACTGCGCAGGACTTTTTTGTCTCCTTCTTGAAGGAAGCTTTGATTTTTTTTGAACAGGAAGCAAACTCTTTAAAGTGCCTCATGAAGGCAGAACCCCTCCAAATATGTGGATTTTTAGTCACTACACAGTTATTCTGTATTGTGTTAGGGTGAACAGAAGAAGAACATAGTCTATTTAATTGCACAAAGAGGTCAGAGGCAGAGTATACTAAAAATAAAGAATCAGAATAGTTACCATGTAGGCCAGGACAGAGTGAATACGTATATATAACGTTACCCACTACACATGAAATGTGAAATTTAAGTACAGATAAGGTGCACTTAGACATTTGGAAATTTGCACTGACCGTCTTAAAAACCCTGAGGACGTGTGAACTCTTAAATGCGAAGGCCTATGAGCTTTTAATTTAAAAAGAAAAAATCTTCTTTATATTTGCACATTTCCCTAAGAAATCTTCTGTTGCTCTTTGGTTTACTTAATACTTCCACCATTGTTTTCTAAGACCCTAGGACTCTTCTGCACAATCTTACAGTTTTTGCCTGTTGCTGAACATTTTCTTTGTGATTCTTGTGATGCCTCAGGGTCCTTTGTGCAGTCGTTCCTACAGCTGTCATTCATGACAGTGTTAACTCTTGGGCCACATTACATTTTGGGAGAAATCAATGTAATCAAACGAATGTGAAAAAGAATGAATTCAAATAGTTGTCTGAAGTTGTAGCTGTTTTAGGGACCCTATCAGAGAACTTTGAATATGTGAGGTTGATAACACAGCACCTAGGATAAGAAATCTCAAAAATTGAGGAAATATTTCTCATAAACCCATTGGAGGAAGCATTTATTTCATGTCATATCAATTCTGTTGATATTTTATTCTGTGGTTAGACACATGGTAGCCATTTACAATTGTAATACATAATTTGTAAAATTCAGTGTCATCAAAAATAAAGATCTTTACTATTTTATTTTTTTTCTATCTTTCCATTTCTTGGTCATGCATAAGACTTTTGGATTTACCACAGAAAAAAAATCAGCAGGTTCCAGAAAATATGTGAAGAGAGGATAAATTAAGTGTTAGTCTCTCGGAAATAAATGCATAGACTTAAAACACACCATCAAGGCACAAATGTAAGAATCCATACTAAATCTTAAAATTTAAAACAATTTGAAATTGGAAGGTACTGCTTTTCCTCTTGCACAACTTCTGTGGTTCCAAGTTCTGATCAACATGAGTCTTTCAACTCTTAAACAGCATTAACGTGCTTCTTTGAGAGTTTTCCAAAGACTGGGAAATTCCGATATCAAGGTACATAGGAAATAAAATTTTCTTTTCGTCATCCAGTTTCTCCAAATGAAAGGATCAGATCTGTGTCATTTCTTTGTGGTTTTGAAGCCAGTAATTGCTGTTTCTTGTCACTGTTGTTGCCACTGACAATGTACGATAGGAGAAATGAAGAGACCCTGGGAAGGAAATTTTATAAAATACACAAGAGATCAGGGGTTGGTCTGGGAATGATGATGTGATTTTTATGCTCATCTCAGAAGAGGTAAAACCAATTATGTATGTGGAATTATCTAACAAACTTGCAGCTGTGAATTATTTTTTAATAGTATTTAACTATTTTGACAATTTGCAGATACTGAATGAGATGAGCTTAGATTTCTCGTTATAAGGTATTTGATTTTCTGAGTGAAGCAAAGACTCAGTACTATATAGGCCACTGGAATTGATGACGGCTGGGCAAATTCCTCTTACTGAGATAGGGGAGTGATCCAGAAAATCAAGCACCAGCCCTTTTCCTTTTCTTATTGCTTACTCCACTGCTGCCTAAATCACCAGCTATAACCTCATTCTTTTAAGGCTGAGGTAAATTGTTAGAAGTGTTTTTCTAGAACATGGGAATGTGACTGTGCGCTTTCTGTGGTAGTCCCAGCAGCAGAAAATATCTAAAATGTGTCCCACTGAGAGGGATGTGAGGCGCACATGCTTTTAAGTTAAGGAAAGAAGATGCAGAAAATGTTGAGAACAGTTTGTTTCATCCAAAACTTCATTTGTGAAACACAGGATTTTTTACAAACTACCAGGTGAGGTTATTGACACAGTGTGTTACAAAATTTCCTGATAAAGGGAAAGGTATTGAAACCTTATGCGCAGTTAGCAGATGGACTAATTAGAGTAAGTTATTTGTGGTAGATAACCAGCCAATGGTCAAAGCAAGGTTATCACAAGAGCTGGTTGTGATTGGTAAAACAAAAAGAGAAGTATTTGCAGAAGTTGTGATAAGCTGTGTTTCTTAAATTAAACCTAGTAGGTACCATGGGCACAAGACAAATATGTATCTTTGATGATGTATCTGAAGCACAAGACAGATTTCCTACTTTTGGTATTTTTGTTTGTTTTTTTTGTTTTCCAGTGCGTCTTTTCCATTTTTTTCCTTTTTTTGCCCCCCATTGTCAGTGAAAGCAACTGCAGCATTGTGAGAATATAACAGTGCAAGAGATTCTGGTTAGAGATCTGTGGTTTACTGCCTGAATCCTGACCAAATACGGTGTCCTATTGCATGACTGACTTCAGTAACCATTTAGTTTATTACTGGTAGGATGATTCTTAATAGAAAAATTACCAGGAAATGAGGAAAGACATGGTTGAGTTTGATGAAGTTAGAGAGAGGATATAAAACTGAGTGAGTGAGGAGAAAAAGAGAGGGAAACAAAAAGAGGGAAAATAAATGCAGTTACTGTGCAGAAGAAGAAACTGACAGTGGTGGAAAATGTAAGAAACATAGCAAATTTAGGAAGTAAACTGATGCAGAATGAGATGGAAAGAACAATCCTTAACAAAAAGCAATCCTATTTTTTATTTTTGTAAAGCTTAGTGTGAAAAAGAATAAATTCAATTGTCTGAGCTCTGGTGGTTGGATGTTAGGGTGTGGGGTGCTTGTATTGATTTTTCATACCGAGCATTTTTGAAGGTAACAGGAAAATATTACAGTGGTTGTTGCTTTAATCCCAAATATCCTCAATGGCTCCGTGCATAGAATAAATATGTCCCTGGCAATCCTGCCTAGACACTGTTTCATTCCAAATGTACGTGCCTCCACATTTGTCCCTGTGAATTTTCATTACACCTTCAAAAGTGAAACTTTTTGCACTGGTTGCGGATACCTTCCAATGAAACCTGCTTGAGGAATGCTTTTCCTGGGAGTTTCACAATATGATGGTGTCAGGGAATTTAAAATAGTACAACTCTTCAAGACCTTCCTCTTTCCTTACTTGATTTTGGCCAGGTGTGCTGGTCTTGGCTGGGATATTTAATTTTCTTCACACAGCTCTTCACACCAGCTCTTCACAGCAGCTGGTATGGGGTTGTGGTTTGAATTTGTGCTGAAACAGGGTGATGAAAGAGAGAGGTTTTATTACTGCTGAGCAGGGCTTACACAGAGCCAAGGCCTTTTCTATTCCTCCCCCCACCCAGCTGCAAGGGGGCTGGGGGTGCACAGGAAGTTGGAGGGGACACAGCCAGGACAGCTGCTGACCCAAGGGACATTCCATACCATACGGTGCCATGCTCAACACATTAAAGCTGGGGGAAGAAGAAGGCAGGGAGGGACATTTGGAGTGATGGTCTTTTTTCTCCCCAAGTCATCGTTCCGCATGATCGAGTCCTGCTCTCCTGGAGATGACTGAACACCTGCTGCCCATGGGAAGTAGTGAATTCATTCCTTGTTTTGCTTTGCTTGCATACACGGCTTTTGCTTTCCCTATTAAACTCTCTGTATCTCAACCCATGAGTTTTCTGGCTTTTACTTTTTAAATTTTGATGCTTATTCTGACAGGAGGGAAATGATTGAGTGGCTGCATGGGGCTGGGTGCTGGCTGGGGTTAAACCACAACACCTGGAATGAATTCTTGTCTGAAGTTCCCTGAGCTTTTCCCTGGAAGGCAGTACACTCATCTGTGTGATGCCCATCTTACAGAATCTCTGCAATTCAGGTGTGTTCCTTGAAACGATGGCCAATACAAATGGTATAGCGTTTGCCGGCTTTGTTTAGGATGTGTTTGACAGTTGCAAAAACAAGGAATAATTTAGGAAAGATATCCTGGTGTTATTTCTTCATAATTACTGCACATGCATTTTTTTTTAAATTTGAAAATTAGATGTACAACAGTAAAGCTGTGGCTATGTATGTGAAAAGATTTTTTGTGTTTCCACTGACCTTTTTAAACTTTCATACAAAACTGACACAAAAACTCCAGGACAAAACATCCAGTTTTAATCTCATGACACCAGTGTTCATACTGGAAAATAAAAAAAAAAACTATGTCAAAAGTTTAATGCATATACATAATGGTTTATGTGTCCTAAAATGAGAAAGCAAATGCTTCTCCCAATTTATATGTGTAATGGAAATTGTTAAATGGTATTGGGAACTAGGCATGGTGTGTTTGTGCATGCTCAGTCAATAGCTGTGATGCGGTGAGCTGAGGAATGAGGACTTGTGGCCAGCTGTGCCGCAATGAGCCTGTGCATCCCAAGGAACCAGCCCCGTGCTCTGTGGTGCAGGAGAGGACCATGGCTATAGGGTGCTGAGGTGGGGTGGGGCTCTGGCAGTGTGGCCCTGCCCTGTGTGTGGGGAGCAGGCAGCCCTCCCCCAGCCTCCTGCTCAGCGCTGAGGCGGGGTGGGCAACAGCAGATGGCTAAAGTTGAACCAGGATTGTTTGCAGAAATACCACAGACCTGTACTTGCTACTGTATTTGCTACTATCTGTTATTATCTTTTTTTTTTTTAAATTTCTGGGATATGCCTCATTAAATCAGCACTTCTCTATTTAACCTTAAACCAAGTGAAAACGGGAATAGAGGGAAAGTAAGAAACCCAGGATATAAACACTCACATTAAAGTGTAGACAGACTGGCAAAATTCAGGCAGCCCAAAATGAGAGATGACACTTCACCCCTAATTTGTACCAGTGGGAAAATGGATGTGAAAGAATGAAATTTGGGCACAAAGTATCAGCTCAGGTTTGTGTTCCCACACACATCCAAATGTCAACAATAAATTCAGCCTTTGAAGTTTTCATAAAAAAACTCAAAACAACCTCTTAAGGAAGTTAAACCTAAATCTAGGCTCTGTAAAAATTTCAATTTAATAACCACCAGTTTGCATTAATTATTAAATGTAACTCAGTTTACTTATCCATTTTAGGACATTTATTTTGGCTGGTAAGCATGGGGTTTTTTTTTAGAAAGCTTGCTAAAAAATATATACTCATGATGCACACTGTGCATCTTTAAGTATATAGATCAAAATTCCAATGCAAATCTGTAGCTCTAGTTGCACTGCAGCAATATGTTTCTAGTACAGTAAATATTGGAACAAAAATTTTGGGGGGCATTAAGTCAGATTCTGGATTAAATAATTTGCCAAACCTACAGTATCTTTTTTTTTAATTTATTTTGACTAAAAATCAAAGCTAGTTTTTAGAGTCGAAACTAAAAAAATAATTAAATAAATATTTTAATCTTATTTCTTTGATTCAGACTAAATAATTGTAATTTTCTCCTTTAATATACCTCAATTTGCTCAATGGTTTTCATCACTTTTAATTTTCTTATCCAGATATAAAGCCCCTAAACAGGAATATATTGTAAAATGTTGACTTGGTCTTACAAATGACAGCGCAATACTAAGACACAAACCAAGAGTACTTAATGATATCAATATAACAACTCACTTTTTAAGTAGTGATAGCTTACTATAGGATACAACATTCCAGCTCTTTTATTTTTTTAAATAAAATAATAACTTATTTGTATTCCACCAGAATGAGTACATTCATTGCAAATTGCATGCACATAAAAGGGAATCCATTTGTAAACTACATAATATCTTAGCAATAAATAGTATTTGATCTAATTCATGATGGTAGTGCATTTCTTGTTAAAACTGCAAGCTTTTACCAAAATGAAACCAAACTCTTATTCTCTTTATAAATATTTTAAATAATTTTTAGGTACATGTTTCATACCAAGTATATAAAAATAGTATTTTTAGATAAATTAAGAGATTTCATTTACATGACAAATAACGTGCAACAACTAAGCACTCTCTAGCAGCTCTATTTGGTTGATTGTCTAGATGACATGCAGCGAATATTGTCCCTTTACCTTCACAGAACTGACAAAAAGACCAGCAGGACCCACGATCACCTGACGCAAACAGTGCCATAGGTATTGTTTGGGAACAACGGTCAGACACTCAGGGAAAACCTTTGCTTCGATGAACAAAAGCCACCCATGACAGTTCTTTGTGCTAGACTTCCAGCTGCTCTGACCCTCGGGGTCTTTGGACTATCACAAAAGTCTGTCAAACAGACAAGTAAGTTATACCTGTATTCAAAATGTTTTTTCAACATGCTTCTAGAATCTAGAAATTTATTGGTTTTCCTATACTATGAACCAGGATTACCTTTTCTTACTTTCTGTAAGTCTTAATT
Organism: Struthidea cinerea; assembly: GCA_013397865.1. Lineage (NCBI taxonomy): Eukaryota > Metazoa > Chordata > Aves > Passeriformes > Corcoracidae > Struthidea > Struthidea cinerea. The sequence goes on from VZTI01003270.1 coordinate 223,717, forward strand.
TTCATGTTTGTAAGTCTCCATGATCGCCAAAACAGAGATCAAATAAAGCAGTCATGCAGTACTCTCTAAACTTAAAACTGGCAGCTGTGGAACATGCTTTGAGTACCACTTCACTGTGTCTCATACATCTATGGCTTGGCAATCTTTATCTTCAAGATCCCTTGTGCTTGTCACAATGTGTATTGGGAAATCTGGGGTCTGTGCAGAAGTTACTCCGGCTGTTGCTTCCAGGTCCCAAGCTCCTGGCAGGTTCTCAAGGCTTAGTGAGCTGATTGCTCCTTGGCTAAAGCTCCCTTCCTCTGATCTGCTGGGCAGCACGAGGTGTAATGATGTCTCTGATGAAGAGCATACTGAAGGAGAAAGGGTTGCTGAAATAGACTGAAGAGGAGTCAGGGTAGTGTCTGAATGGGGAGAGGTGCATCTTAAAAACTGCAGATTGTCTTTCTGAATTACCTGATACTGGGAAGGGGAATTTTGAAGGCCTGTTGTATAACAAAATTCACCATCCATAGAATTTTGCAGGTTGGGTTCAGTCCTTTGGGGACTGCTGCCTACAGAAGACAGGTCTGTATTCCAAATGTCACATAATGTGTTTCCACGACCAAGTTGTGCTTTGGTGCAAGTGAAGTTCCCAGCTTGCATGTGTGAGCAAGGTTGATGTGTAGTCCAAGCCACATGAGACTGCAGACTATCCAGTGTGGGACTTCGAGATATGCTGTGCACAGCACAGAATCCTGGAGGCTTCTGGGACGTGAGCAGGTTCTCCAGAAGGTGCATCACATTCTTCATATCCTTACGTAATTGTGAGACTTCTTGACTTAAAGTTGTCATCTGTTATGAAAGGGCAAAATATCACAGTATTTATTAATGCACTGTGCCTAAAGTATGCACATACATCCCTTTTTTCCTTCTAGCAGTGGCAACTTTGATCTATGGCACGGTGTCTCTACAGTAAAGAAATACACTCTACTAATGTATATATGGGAAACAGTCCTTCCGGCTACTTTAATTCACCTGATTTTAAATGATTCTCCGTCTATAAAAATGGTCATAGAGTCAGAGCTGAGATGACTTCCAGAGGCAGTATGACACCAATATTTTCTTGATCAATCATTAAATATTTTAAACCATAAACCTTTCTTATTAAAAATTTCATACTGATGAATTACATAAAAATGAGGTCTTGTGAAATCTTGTGTAGAAATACATGTGACGTATAGTGCTGTCTTCATAGTAAAATAAAAGAAATCCATATTCTAAATTGTTGGATGCAAGTACTAGTTACATGAAAATCTTGTGGACTACTAACAGAAACAAAAAAAGGGGAAAAACTGGACTTAAAACCCACTTGCTACCTCTAAATATTTAAAAATGGAAAAGATTGTGAAGCAGTTTGCTTCCATGTACTTTGGTGTATGCTTGAAAGGTACTGCATATGACAGACTAATCCATAGCACTGATTACTCTGGTGTGTGCGCAAAAGGAAGAATCAGATTTTTTTATTAGACCTTTTCTCTTAAATGCTGAAACTACTGATAGCATCCAGTTGGTTACATAAAGTACATGAAATCTTTCCTCAACACTGCTGCTTTGGGAGGGCATCAGATTGGCAAGTTCTGAATTTGCCTTTTAAAGTCAACTGGCATATGAACATTGATGGGGACATTTGCTAGGACTTTATGAGGATGTTCTGGGCAATGAAAAGTCTAGTTTAAACATAAAAGTAACCCACTCACCATTTCAAATGGTAGAAATTAAATTTGTCTCCATGATAGCTATCAATCTATTTTAGGTCAAAGCACTGTCCTTATCATTAAAATAGTTTCTCTTACTGATGCTACTCTGTTGAAAAAAAGACATGACTGCACAGTCTTCTTCAAGCCACGTGTCAAAAAGAAAGAAAGCTAATTCAGGAGGCCTTTCTTTGACGTCAAGTAAAGACACCACTGATTAGATGATCTGCACAGATTAATTTTCATATAACCAGAAGTAGAAGCACAATTTTCATTTTTCTGGCAGGATAGTTCTGAAGAAATCTGCTGGAAAGACATTTCAGGCTGAGTTTGATTGTGTTAATACAGGCACAGTAATTATAAAGAAATTCAGAAAAGAAAGTAGGAAGCTCCAATACAGCTCCTATAGATCTATTATTTTTTCTCTGAGCAAAGAGGTCAAAACCAATATATTGTTTAATAGTTTTGTAATGATCACACTGCCTCTGGAAAGAAAATCCTTAAAGGGAGGAGACTCTTGAGTGGTAGGTGACAGGGTCTTTCTGTGTCTCTGTGCTTCTCCTTCTTTCTGCCTTGTTGTTTAATTGAGTCTCGGTAGGTAGAAAATAACCATGAGATCCCCTTCTGCCAGCTGAGATTAAGCTTTGAATGCCTGGTAACTTCAGTTAATGTGGGGAATCAAAATATATTGCCAAAGTGTTTTGTGAACGGGCTTCCTGTGGGGTCAGAGCAGCCAGGGAAGGTTCTTGGTACCATCAGACTGTAAGGAAGCACACTGAGATTTCTGTACAAACCAACTGCACAAGAGCTCCTGCGTTCTGTTGGAAACTAGGAAATGACATTGTAAAACATCCAAAAGCTTATTTGGGAAGAAAGGGGGAAGACAGACAATCAAACTCATGGCTACCTAGATTCAGTGGTCATCAGCTCTTTTTAGGATCATCACCTAGTGGATACAGCAATGACTTTCTATATATAATTTTCCAAATTGCATCAATTTTTCTGGGCTTTCTGCAGTTGTGCAAATAGAAACATTGACACTACCTTGTTGCGGTGGCAAAGTCCACTTTATACACCCCACATTGCTTTGGAAGTGGTCTCTCCGTAAACCTCTGTGCTAGAAAGTTCTCGCTTTACCAAGATTCCACTGGTTACTGACTCTCTCCCCTCTCCCATCCCTTCTCCCATTGGCTCCTGTTATGTCACTCACCCTTGCCTCTGCCCCCTAGCCCTCAGACCATTGGCTTCTGATGCTTTGCCCACCCCTGGGACCCTTTGGGGTAAAACCACGCGCGCGTTTCGTTCTTGGTTCTTTGTCCCTGCTTCCTTCGAGTGTGTTGGTTTCATTAAACGCCTTGGAATCGCATACAGAGAACCCCTCTCGCCTCTTTGTCTCCAGCTCGTGCTTAGACGGTGTGTGTGAGTGGCTGTTCACGACTGCCTGCGAAGGTGAGACCGTGTGCACGCGTAGGTGCTGGCAGAGTGCTGCCTGAGCGTGTCCGCGAGGGACCCTGTGGAATAAACGCGGCATCGATCCACCGAAGCTCTCTTTTCATACTACCTTATGAGTATGCACCTTATCCAAACTATGAATGCTGTGTGAAAATATCTGCAGTTTAAAAATATGTTGTTTGGTTTGATCCATGTTTTTGTTTTCCATTTCTCATCCCTTATGAGCGTTTTAGAAGTTTAATCATCATTTAACGTTTCTTTTGCCAATTCATTGAGACAATACAGCAAAAATAAATTCTGGCATCAGCACTTGTGACAGCCCTGAATTTCTGTTCATTACAACTTGCTTTAGTGCCCAGATACTCTATTTTTGATCTATCAGCTAGCTCATAGAGTGTTGTCTTCTCTCATAAGCTTACTCTTGCAGCAACACAGGAATTGACCTGATAAACCCCTTTGATGTAGATTTTAATGGTTTCCAGTAGCATGATAGTCTGAGTAGTTACGCCAAAATTAATTCACCACTACCATTTAGTAAGATCAGTTTGGACCTATTCTGGATGTCACATACACAAAAAAATATGTAGCTTTCATGATTTTACGAAGTATTGATCTTACAGGATTAAACCTCCAGTATCTGTATCACTATTAATTTTCATCTGTCTCTATATTATTATAGTTCTATACATACATAGCATACTATTAGTGTTCCTACCAATGCTACACTGTTTATACTATTATTTTTATAGCCTGCAGAGATCTTTGAGCAGATGCAAATAAAAGGGTGCAATAGGGGGAAAAGAAATCTTATCAGTACTGTAAACAATTTCACAGTGTTTGAGAAAGTGCAAAAGAACAGAGATTAAAAGCCAAAGGCATTTTATGTCTGTGAAAGAGAAATTGAAAGCAGAACAGTTTCCTCCTGAGGAAAAAGGGCTAATTCCTGGCATGCTGGTAAGGCTGCACTCTTTCCAGGAGCTCACTAATTATTGCTAGGCAAAACAGCTACTCGTACAAATGGTTCCCACTGTGTTAGGCAGACAGCTTTAAAATTATCTCTGAGATACCAAATATACTTGAAATGCTGCCTTAACACTTCCTAGGACTTGAAAAAGATACTGCAGTATTTCCGGATGTAGAAACTGGGTTTTATACAGATTTAGCTTCAAGTAGCAAGAGGTGCTTCTCAGACTGCTTGAAAAAAATGTGCTGGTCCCTTTTTAGTAGACTATGTTATCAGGAAAGAATATATTCAAAATAGAGGTTAAAATAAAATTTTTAGTAGATGTATTTTGCATTTTCAAACTTTGACAGTTTCAGCAGAAAGAGTATTTTTCTTTACTACCAGTATTAAACTGTTGAGCAGTTTGAGTACTTTGTTCCATGTAGTTAGGTAGGAATGATGTGATGTAAAATGATGATGGTGATTATTTCTTTGTTTAAATGGCTAAACATATTTCTCTGTTTTTCCATTATATATTCCAATGTTTGGTTTTTTATGGCAAATTTTCAACTGGAATGCCTAGCTCTCATAATTGTTCCTGGATAAATCTGGAATAAGACTTTTTCCTGATTAGAAGCTGGTTCTGATTAGTACATTGGTATTTTTTTCTTTCTGTGTTCACTCCCTTTTGAAATTCAAACTTCAAACCCAGATATCTTCCTATTATGACTCTTTCTGAACACCCAAAGAAGTGAAGATGAATATTTGCTTCTTGAGTAATGGAAGTTGCATTTTGGCAAAGTGGAGGAGCTGCCTGGCTTGCACTGCATATGGCAGCTTCTCTATTCCCTTGCTTGGTCTTTCATTACTTCTTCTATTCTGCTTTTTCATTAAGTTAGGGAGACTTTCAGCTAGAGTGAGGTGCCTTTGAAGGCTCAGATTGGCTAACCGCTGGCATTCTGTTCCTCACTCTGGCTACGTTGTTGAATGAATGAAACGGGAAGTGAGTGGAGACAGACTCTTCACTGATCATCTATCAGCAACTCTGTGGCCATTGGTATTATGGTGACAGACATTTCTGATTTAATGGCTTTAGTAATAAAGCTAGTTGCAGAAGGAAAAAATATCCAGTGCAGCTAATCTGAGTTTAGATTAAATCTGTAGGATTTGTGCAATGATATGATGATTCAGTTTCAGTGAAATAAGTCCAGGAATCTGGAAGCAATTAGTAAATTAGTAAAGCAATTGGCTTTACTGTGTAAGAATAGGAAATTTGCTTGCTTGTCTGCTGACTCACTAGCCAACTCTTTGGTAGTTCCAGTGACCAGTTTGTCTGGGTAAATTAGGATACCAAGATTATTGCTATTAAACACGTAAGGATGAACTAGAGAAGTATAAAGGACTAGATTATTTAAATGTATTCAAGTCAACAGGGGTCCCATGAAATTCAGTCCAGAAAAGGGGTTCCCAAACTGCAGTTCTAATAGCAATTTGTGGCTCTTCATTCAGAGTGAGTCTGGCGAGTGGGAAGGAGGGAGGGGTGCAAGAGGAAAGTTGATTAGAGGTATGGAGCATCTCTTCTGCAAGGAAAGGTTAAGAGAATTGGAATTTTTCAGCCTAGAAAATTGAAGCCTTCCAATACCTGAAGGGAGACTACAAGAAAGATGGAGGGGGATAATTTACAAGAGCATGTAGTAACAGGACAGGGGGAAATGGCTTCAAACTGCAAGAGAGTAGGTTTAGTTTAGATATGAGGAAGAAATTCTTTACTGTGAGTGTGGTGAAGCACTGGAACAGATTGCACAGGCAAGCTGTGGATGCCCCATCCCTCGAGGTGTTCAAGGCCAGGTTGGATGGGGCTTTGAGCAACCTGGTCTAGCGGAAGGTGTCCCTGCCCATGGCAGGGGGGTTAGAACAAGATAATCTTTAAGGACCCTTCCAACGCAAGCCATTTCATGGTTCTGTGAGTGTTGGATGTCCAGTGTGCCTTTAGGTTCACATAGAATCAGGACGGTGACAGCATAATGGTGGCAATAAGAAAACCAGGTTTGGAAATTCCTGCTTCAAGGAATTCAGAAAGTATCAGGGAAAAACTGACTCAGAGCTACTGATTGAGAGCAAATGGAAGATTGTGGAAATCCCAGGTGGCTGGGAGAGAAGAAGCTGGCAATATGTGCTGGTGAAAGGAAACCTGAGGAAGTATATATGATATTGGGCAAAAATATGAAGCAGACAGTCTCTATAAGCACCTAAAGGAATAGTTAAAAGAGAACAGGCAACATTATGTTTCTTAAGAATAAACCTTGGCAAAATCATAATTCTCTTCTTTAACTGAACAGCTGTTAAAAATATAAGAAGAAACTTTAGATGTAATATACACCTTTTCAGAAGACTTCTAAGATGTTACTGTCCACCTGACATCCTTCTAGAACTATTTTCTAGGAGAAAATATGAAGGAGATGTAATCACCGTAAGCTGGATTCTTGAATGATTGGAATGGTTTATGACCAATAGTTTGCTGTCAACCATGGACATTTTAAGATATTCTTTTTAGCACCCTCTCCTGATCTGTTTTTATTTAATGTTTATTTTTAATGTCTAAATGGAATTCATGTTCACTTTTAAATATCAGTAATATGAAATTCAAGAAAGATAAATGTTAAACATTACATCTGAAAAGAAAATGTCAGAGGCATGAATGTAATATTCTTCCTATGCAGAGTATTATAGAAAAATGTCTGTGGAGTTCTGCTGAATGACACTTTGTGGACATTAATCATACTCCCAGGAAATACAAACAGCGTCTTTTCTTTAATTGAACTCGAGAACGGGGTTTTCTTCACAAGGAATTACTTAGGCTGCTTGAAATACACTGCAGCCTGAGATTGTGTACTTTGTCAGTGACTTCAAAGATCTAACCAAAGACAATTCAAAAGAAAATGATACCAGTGAAGTGTTGTAGGAAATGTAATGGGCAAAGAAAGTCAGAAGGAATTTGGTTTGCTGAGAGCTGCTGGAATCTCATGTTTCCAGAATAAATTGACTTTAGGACGAGAACACCAATCAACTTCTTACGATCTTCCAGGCAGAAAAGAAAAAGCAGTGAACTTGTGAACTTGCATACCCCCAGACATTAACATTTAGATGTTGGGAAAATAGATCTTATGAGTACAAGAACATTTTGAAATGCCTATTAGAGATTAACTGTACAATCATCATTATCTGTCATGGTAGTAATATTTTTTATTCAAATTTGAAGTCAGCTGTAGGTGTCCTGTTGATTTGTGTACTGCATGGCTGCCTCTCAGTTAATTCCTTTGTCTCAGGTGCCTTTCCACCATGGAAAAGTGCAAGAGACTCACCACAGCATATGGGACTTAACGCTATGTATGTACAGTGTGTTCTGCTTAAAAAGAAATAACCAAAGCTTTAGAGCATCAACTATTTTTGTTACCTTCATCAGCCAATACCAATTAAACTAACATTAAAAGAAGAAAAAAGTTAGCTGGTAAGGATTCTATACAGTTATCAAAGTATGAGAGCAGAGAGACAAACAACAAGGTAGAAGTTCTTTGGAAACATGAATGTCAGTGCTAAAAGAGAAGATATATTTTTAAAAATCCTGGCAGGTGAAGTGCACTTACACTGCATGCATTGTTTAGAAAGCTTTTATTTCTTAATACAAATGATACTTGGTTTTATGTCTTGGCTTTAATGTGAAATTTACATGGCTAAAATCCAAAATGGATAGATTAGTTTTAATAGTTTTCATAATCTATAAATGTCATTAGTTCACTTTTTGCCATATTTTTCTTGATTGAAAGATGTTTTACAAAGCAAATTACTGGGATAGCCTTGCTGCAAAGTAATTTCCCTCATGTGATAATATAGTTATGAACTGGTTAGAAAGAGCATGTATTTAATTATTCTAAGTCAAGTTCATTATATGAACTCTCAAGTTGCAAATTGAACTTTAACACTCTATCCCTTATGTAAAACTGAAAGCCTGATTAACTTCACCAAAGTTTCTTTAGTGGCCCTGATTATCATCTGCATATATTTCTAATAATAAAAATGCTTTTTTTTTCTGTACTGAGAATGGGATTGATTTTTGGCAGCTGAATTTGAAATACATTTTAAAATAATATATGTATAAAATTTATGATTTGGAAAATAAACATATTTGCTTAGGATTGTTCCTTTTGTTAGATGCAAGTTAAATATCCCTGTGAATGTATTTTCTCTGTCCTGCATAAGTACCAGATGCTTAGAGTATTTTAAGTACTTGCATTTAAAAAACCTAAAATTAAAAATAGCTGAATTTCCACTAAGTGCTCCAATGTGGAGCTAAATAGAAGGCAATTATCTAGCTCAAAACCTGACCCTATTCATATTTCCTTATGTTTGTTTGTTTTTCAGTTGAATGGGAGAAATGTGAGCACTGTGTTCATTATACTGTTATAGCACTGTAATTGTGGGATCTACTAATATGGTAAAGCATGAAAACAGCCCCCAGATTTCTGAAGCTGGGGGAGGCTGTGCTGAAGCTAGGTTGCATATGAGGAAAACGGGACATGACAAAGCAATCTGAGTTTGTCTGCATGCACAGAATGAGATTGCCTTTTTATCTGAGCTCAAAATCAAGTACCCATGTACCATGTTTTTGAATGGAGAATGTCTACATGTAATTGGGGGGAAATATATGACTAATTTTGGGTAGTTTCTTATTTTAACTGGTCTGTGTTTTAAAATAATTCAGATTAGGGTTTTGCAAACTGAATCAAAGTAAAAGTATTTCTCTGCTCTTTTCATACAGTGGCATTCAAATGATGGAGAGCTAAAAGCCTAGTAGGATACAGGCAATGGGACAGTGATAGGCAGGTGCTTTAATCTAGATGTCTTGGCCATCTGTATACCTCAGAAAATCTGCTTAGTGGTTTCCTATTTTTACTTGGTGGGCTCCTTAGTAGATATCTATGAGTGCATCAGGTAAATGGTGCCTCTGAAAAAACGGTCAGTGTTCAGACACACTCATCTGATCAGCCTTTGCAGATAAATGCATTGGAGAGACCAGGTCAGGTGTACAGATCTCTGCAAAGGAAGGACACAGACTTGTAAGGCAGAATATTCTTCCTGAATTCTTGTTCTGCCTAGTTTGGAGCAGGTCTTTGAAACAAGCTTTCCCCAGCTCAGCAAAATGTACAAAGCTGATAGATATTCAGTAACCTAATATTGAAACTTTTGCTTAAATAATTGTGGTTTTACTGGAACAAGAACCTGAACCTTAACTCTCACCTGCTTTATACTGAAGGTACTGAACTACAATGAATGTCATGCTGTCTTTATTCTGTGATTATTTATACTAATTGGAAGGGACAAACATGTGAGGAGATAAATTAGTCCTATTCTGCTCCACCTTGCAATACCGAACTGGACATAAATTCCTGCATCAGCTTGGACCCCATTCAGGCTCAGTGAGCAGTGAGGTTAGGTGAGGGAATGAAGAAGCTGGTTAACTGGCTGAGCAGTCAAATATGGAGCTGTACAGCAGCAGTTAGGGGTGTGCTCAAGGTAGTCTCACATTGACTGTGCTGACTTGGGAGACTACTCTCCTTAGAGGAAGTCTGTGCATACATTACTACTAAAGTTAATGTGGTAACAAATCTGAGAAGTGAAACCAAGGCCCTGACTGCTGTTACGCTCATAGGTAAATGAAATGTCCTTTGGATTATGTAGTGAATGCCACATACCCAAAATACTGCCAAGAGCTCAGCTGTATTTCTAAACTAGGTATAGCTAATTTTGTAGATTTTTCTCTGGGGTAGCGTTTTCTTTGCCTTGCTAACAACAGACTGTATTGAAAGTCTCAATGGAAAGACACATGTCTTTTTTCCCCCGATGAACAGCCGAAATATTTCTAAGCTAACCTAGTGAACTGTTGTAATACAATTGCCTTTCATGAAAGAAGTTATTTTTGCATTTGTTGATTGACTTCTGATCTCCACTGGAAAATGTACTAATGACAGTGTTTACTGCTGTTGGCTACTTGTGACCTGTTTTCTCATATTTTCTTTACCAGGAGGAGACTGCTTGACTTTAATGCAGAACTTCATTTCTGACTCTGCTGGTATTTTAACTACTGCGAGTAGTCTGCTGCAGCATCAGTGATAAGTTCCCATTATAATCTTAATGGATTGGTGATCTTAATGAATTGGTGTTTGTTTTTTTTTGGGGGGGGAGGAGGTGTTTATTTGTTTTTCTTCTTTATGGCTTGCATTTTTTTTTTTTTTAGTTTGGTATTAGAATGTTTTTATGTTCAGTTTTGTCCTTGTGTTTAGTGCCTTCCATGACCAAAGGTTTGATCAGATGGCGGAATGATGAAAGCACTTGGTCTACAAATATTCAGTACTTAATACCACAACAGAAAACTCCAAGCAACACTCCTGTGTATCAGCAGGGCTACCCAGAGGCTCATTTGGGTAAGCACCAAGTCCATACTATCAGTTCCGAAACTCCAGCTGGGGCACGTTTGGGTACATGTAGAATTGCAGTTAAGCAGCCTTACAGTCATGCAGTTTTTCCAATGTAAATTTTGATCCATGGGAGGACTTGGAGGTTACCCATCCGTTTCTGGGATTTGAGCCCAGAATATCACCTATGAAATCTAAATCTAGTCCTACTGTCTGTTTTATGTTAATGTGAACAAACAAGTTGTATAACATTTTGATCAGATAGTATCATTAGGGCAAAATTAAAATTGTATGTGGAGAGAAATGACCTTGAACATTTGGAGTTTTTTTTTCTTTTTTTGATTAACTTATTGCCCTGCTCCAAGATTTATTTATGTATCACTTTTCACTAGAAAAACAATGAGAAGCCCAGAACTGTTCCAGTTGAAATGTTTGCTTAATCCACAAGATGCCTGCCTCAGAACTTCTGTCACCATGATACATTTTCCAATTGCCTCTTGCAGATAGCCACATAATACATCCTCCTATTTTAAAAATTCCTGTTCTCAAAAGGGACGAACCAATATGACTTGTGTGTTTCAAAAGCATTATATAGGAAATGTAATTTCCTATCATAATGGTGGTGTCAATGAATATCTTGAAGATTTTTTTGAGTTCTTTGACCAAATCCTATAATAAACCATAGTTTTTCATGGCCCATAGTCAATGGGTCATGAGACTTTTGTCTGAACTCTACAGTTTGACATACAGATGAGGTGATGCGTTCATAGTAACTAACTGTGCATGCACTCTTAGCTTAGGATATTTAAGTTACCTAAACAAGTTAAGCAGACTCAGGATGAAAGAGGTTTATAAACTCAATACTTTGCAAGTGGGAAATAATAACTAGATTAAGTGTACACAATATAGGAGGAGAAATAAAAATAAAACTTGGCATTTCTGGTAGCCAAAGAGCTCAGGGAGGAAGTGAAACCGTGATGTGGGGACTTACTGAAATGTTTCTTCATGTGGAAGTATAAGGAATTGTCTGTAATCTTTTCACATTGAAAGAGAGCGTATGCTGGAAGCAGATTTTAGTCTTGCAGTATAACTGTGAAGTTAGTCTGACGCTTTAATCTTGTTAGCTAAAGTGCTGCAAGGGCTGCGTATAACAAACAGTTTAGCCACAGAACATCTCTTTAGAGCTGGATTGATGGCTGATTACAGGGTTGAAGTTATTAGAAGGGAGAAATAGAAAGTGTCACTGAACACTATTACCCCTGCATTCCTCAGGTCATATTGCTTGAGCAGGAAGGGACGAACTTCTCTTTCATCCTAAGCAGACACAGGTAAAGTGATTTGAAATATTTTATGTAAATTTGAACATGAATGGATTTGCATTTCTTTCAAGGAAATTCTCTAAAGGCACAACACACATTAAGACAAAAAATTTTGGGAGAAGGAACTTGGAGAAATAATGAGAGGAATGAGACAAATAGAAGCATACTCAGATGAGATTAAATCCTAAGAAAATCAGATGCACTAACCTCACTTTGGTTTTAGCCCTAGCATGTAACACAAACTTTTATGTAGGTTTCATGTAGAAAATTAATCTCAGAATGAGTTAAATCCCCAAACTGCCCTACATGTAGGAACCTCATCCAGCTTTGTAAGCTCATTTATAACACATTTATCATATTCCTGAGTTCTCTGAGTTTTCTCCAGCATTCCTTGAGTCATTAAGATCCTTCAACCCCCACAAAATCTTGTTACCTCATTATTAAGCCTGCTGATCTGCTGTTTGGTCTCTTCTGCTTTGATAACGAGCACAGCAGCACCAATTTCAGCCTCTGAAAAGAATTCAAATTCATGTGAATGAGAAGAGTATAATCACTTGGAAATAGTAATTCTATTCTTGCACTTAATCAATGCATTAAATTTTAACCCGTTTTGCAGTTGGCTAGAATGAAAATAAAACCATGTGTTTAATGTTTGATGTACAATGTATGAGAGAAGTGCAATTAATAAAGTCCACACTGCTCTCATGAAGTCTGGACCTGAAATGAATGAAAATGACAATCCTGGTGCCATCCATGTGGCAGCTTGACACTTTCTAAAAATCATAAATATGACTAAACTTTTCTTATTATTTTCCTGTTTGGCTTTAAGAGGAACAATGTGTCCTAGTTTCCTCCATGAAAAAGTGCATAGCTATGTGGGGAGTGTTTACTTCTAAAAGAGAAGATGTTGAAAACAGTCCCTCTGTCTCTTTTTAATCTTTCTTTCCCCCCATCTTGACATGTTCCATTGCTTTGTTGTGCTACTTTATCAGCCTTTTCAGATTGTAGGTCATTTAAGTCTTCCTAAAACCCCTAATTATCCAAGGCTTTCACGCTTTTACTTTTAAAAATCTATGTTCTTCCACACTCCTTCACTTCTCTAAATATCTTTAAAAAGTTGAGATCCAAGTTTACACATAGATCTTAATGAATTGGTGTTTGTTTTTTTTTTTTTGGGGGGGGGGAGGAGGTGTTTANGTGATCTTAATGAATTGGTGTTTGTTTTTTTTTGGGGGGGGAGGAGGTGTTTATTTGTTTTTCTTCTTTATGGCTTGCAATTTTTTTTTTTTTTTAGTTTGGAATTAGAATGTTTTTATGTTCAGTTTTGTCCTTGTGTTTAGTGCCTTCCATGACCAAAGGTTTGAAAGCATGAAGCAGATTCTACAATACTTCTGGTATAACACATGAAAATCCAGCTCCCTCCACAAACTGTTTTATCATGAGTGTCTGTTAGCAGCAAAACTACAAATGACCTCTGGGACCTTGCTGTATTTTTCTACAGAACCAATTGTGGCACTGAAATGGTACTGAGAGTACAAATATGTTTAATCTATATATGCCACTTTTGAGGATCAAAGAAATAAATGGGAGCAAAAAGCACTTATGAAAACTGTTTTCTCTAAAGAGTGATTTTCCCAGGCAAAGCTCACCTCCAGATGTAGGAGATAACCTGGATTCCTGCCTGAGCTGATCAGAGCTGAAGTCAAAGGTTTGGCTTTCCTCATTATGGTTTCCATCCTCAATCCCATCGACAATTCTGTTGAGAAAAATTGGAGTAATGGAAGAGTTTCATAAACATCATGTCCATAATTATGCTATAAAAATTACTCCTAAAGGGCACATTTTGAAACAATGGTAAATTTTTCACAACATTAAGTTTAGAGAAAAGCAGAACTTATTATATTGGTATAACTTCTTGTGAGTCACTAAAAATTAAAATTACTGATAACGGAAGGAATGTGAGGCCAAATATAACTAACCGAAGTTTCAAAATTTCCATGACTTTTGCAGCATATTCTGGGTCCAATTCAAACCTATATGGAACATAGTTTGCTTTTCATATCTAAAGTAATCTGTTGCTATTCTTTCTTCTGCACAACCTAAAGAGGCTTCACTATGGTCTTGTGAGACTAAAATCTCCCAGCACACAATCAAGCTCTTATCAAGTTTACTTAGGCAGAGCCTAAGCCTGAACATAATATATTTACAAAAACATCTCTGTAAACCTCAGTCAAAAGTGTCATTTCCATGCAAATAGCTATTCTAAATTTGTTTAAAATGAACTAGCTCAGGCAGGGCAATCTTGTTTGCAAATTTGATATAGGAAGATGTGCAGACCAGCCTGCAGTGTCCCAGTTACATTAATAATGGTATTGGATCTGACTACCAATAAAGGTATTTTTGCCAGTTATTTCTACCCATGCATAACAGTTATCTCTAATTTGCAGAGTCAAGAAAGCCAAAGGAAAAAGAAGCAGTATTTTATACAATAATCAAGTTCTTCATGCAAAGAATAGAAAACAGGTATCAGAGGAATCAATACGTAGTATTAAAAAGATATAATTATGAATATTTTCTGTTCCCAGTTAAAATAAATTGTGCTATACATAGAACTGTTTTAAAGTCAATGAAAGAGAATCATGCAAGTGCCAATTGACTGAAATGAAGCATCAATTTCTTGTTTTGTTCAGGCACAAGCTCCATATTTTGTCTTACAGAAGGCAGATGAGTTAAATACTAATCTGGAAGGGCTAAGACAGAAAGTTCTTAGCCTCTCAGTCATTGGTGACAACTTTGTGATGATGGAAATTAGACTTTTTCTCTAATAAGGATATTTTCAAGAAAACTTCTTGACTGGAAATGTCTGGAGAAAGAACAGACAACACAGAGATATCTGTGATGTATTTGGCTTGAAAGACCTGTGTAACTCCGACCTCTGTATGCATACCATGTGTTCTTGTCCTTTTTGACTCTTTGTGGGTTTAGATCTCTGTGTCATGTCTGAGTGTTCATGATGCCGGTTGGATGTTACTAGACTTGTCTCTAATCTTAATCAGCCTCTGGTAGAAGAGGAGGTTCTAATGTGGTGCTCGAGCAGCCCTGGCCTAGGCTGCTGTCTGCAGCTGAAAACCAGAATGATTACTTTGGTCGAAATTTGCTGTAAAGCCTGTTTAATGTCATTTGGCCTCACTGCTTCAAAAGGCAAAATTTAAATGCCAATATCACTTTTGTAGGGGTTTCTCATTATATAAAATGCTAACATTTTAACTGCCTTTAAAGCACACAGGAGAAGGCTTACTCAGATGTGACTTGGAATTTATAGATCCTACATTCTTTATAGTGTTTAAAGATTCAGACTAAAAGGAAATTAGCAAATTATATATTACTCTATACTATTATATTAGCAAAAATACCTAGTTGTGGAGTGCCAGGCTTCTATGTAGGAAATATGTAATGTGCAATCTGCTTATTTGTATACAAGGAACTGGCTGGGCAACTACATTACCTAGGAAATTGAAAACATGAGGGGACAAAGGCAGTCAGTAAGTCTCACCCCTCTCTGAATCAGCTGTTGTACAGCCCTGAATTTTCTGTCCTGAAGACAGAAAACTCCACTCCTAGAAGCCAAAAAGTCAGGAAAAATTAACGTGACCTCTTCTATCACGTTGCTTAGGGCTAGAGTGTACTTCTCCGTGTGGGTCTGAGGAGGTTCCATTACATAAATGCCCCCTCCTGGGGCTGCCTTTATTATCACTTACATTTTCTTACTTTTGGTGCTCTTCTATTTCATAGGCTGTACCCAAAAGTAGTTGGGAAGACCAGGGTTCTATTCTAGAAATTACAATTCTAGCTTCTGTTCCTTGCCGCAAGAGCTCTTTAAAAATTTGACCCAGTCTCTGGGCTTTATTGCTTTCACTGTGGGGCATAAAGAAAGAACCTGAAGCACCTGTGAAGATTTCTAGTTGGCTTGCTCTAGGAAACATCCACAGTAGAACAAGTTTCTTAAGGAGACAAAGTGAATTCTCTTGAGAAATTGTGGTTATGCACCTCAGAACAGCACTGGCTGGATACTTCAACCAGAGTCTTGTCTTTCCTTTGCCTGCCTTTGCTGTCCAACACCAAATACAAATAAGGATTTTAATTAGGTCTTATTTTCTCCTTAATGTTTACAAGGAGACACTTAGGGCTATTTTTAAAAGTGGTATTAACTTGTCAGTTTTAATATTCTAATAATATAAACTCATTCTAGGAAATAATATGAAAATGTTTTGTCTGGAAAATAAAAGGCTGAAAAACATACATCTTGGACCAATTTTCCAGCCTATTAACAGGATTAGTCTGCAGTTATGAAATTATGAATGGAAACAGGAAATAATATATGTAACAATACTTTTTTCATATTTTCTTTTGCAGCCTTGGGTGCCAATGTCTGGCTGCATAAGTTCAGAACAATAATGAGCAAGATTACATTTCAGCAGAAAATACGAAAAGTAGCTTTTCCCTGAATTACCACTTGTTATATGAATGATAATGACCTTTACTCACTGCTGACTGAACCAAATTCATATGAGATCTAGGAAACAAATGAGAAAATATCTGCTATGCATTTCAATTTTGCTTGTGTAGAAACTGCTTTTCCACACATTATTGTCCCCTGTATTGACCCTCTATTTAGGATCTAGAGAGAGTCCTATTAGGAGTGGCTGATGAAGCTGCGGTGGTTTGTTCTAAAGAAAAGGAGGCTCTCTACAGCTACCTGAAAGGAGGTTGTAGCAAGATGGGGGTTGGTCTCTTCTCCAGGCAACCCATGACAGAATGAGGAATTGGCCTGAAGCTGCACATGGGGAGGTTCAGATTGGAAATCAGGAACAATTTCTTCACAGAAATGACACTTTCCATGCCTTAATTAATTCCTCCCTGGATGGGGGAAAGTTTTAGAGTCTTTGCCAGGAATTCAGGAAACAAACGGGTCCTTCAGCAGTCTCTGCTTTCAGATAGTTGTTTATTAAGTCTTATCAGAGAAATAGAGTCACTGACGTGACCCAGACACAGCACAGAGCAGAGAATGCAGGAAAAGCCCACATTATCAAGATTAGACAGTCTTTTTAAAGGTAAATTATCCAATAAAAACGTAAAACGAAAGATATTTTCACTTTTCCACCAATGTTCAATAAATTACTTTGTCACGTAGACAGGAACTGCGGAATTCTTTATCCAATCACCTTAAACTACTTCTACTGCAGAATATGGAGTAATAGAAGAAGAAGGTCTGGAGAACAACAACAATCCTCCATTTTGAAGTTTTTTGCTTTTTATCTATTTACTATATTAATAACCCCAAAGACCCTAATTTTTCACCTTGTGACAATCTTACATAACATTCTATCACCTAGTTCACACCAGTGTAGATTCTAACTCTTCCCAAAGGGTAGGTAATTTTCTCCATGGGCGAAGGTCAAAGACAGTGTTGTCCAGGGGGATAGAATCCTTCAAAACAGGCAGAGAGACATTCTCTGCATTCTGGATTCCCACACAGAAAGGGAGGTCAAAGCATTGGAATGGGCTGTCAAGGAAGGTTGTGGAATCACCATCCCTGGAAGTGTTCAAGAAGCAAGTGGACATGGCACGTAGTTCTGTGGTTTAGTTGGCATAGTGCTGTTTCATCAAAGGTTGGACTCAATCTTGGAGGTCTTTTCCACCTTAAGTGATTCTGCGATTTCTATCATTTTATGACAAAACTAAAATTGGTTTGTATCCTGCTACTATTTGAAATGTAGCTGTACCGATAAAATATATGATGGGGAAAAGGGTTCTGTATAATCTTCCATATCCTTTTTATGATTGCATCTCTAGGGACCCGTGCTTTGACAGAATTAAAGAAATATGCTCAAGCTGTGACTATTTCACATTTGCAATGGCAAGTTCCAGAAACTTCCACTCTGCCTCTAATGAATAAAAGAAGTGCTTGAACATGTAAATGACTTCAAATTATAGAAGGCAAAACTTGAACTGGAAGATGAACTGCTGCACCTCCTTGTATGTATGCTTGTGATTTCCCTAAAGAACTGGTCCTAAAACTAGGATTACATTGCAGCAATTTAGAAACAAGTTACATAAATGTAAGTAGTATACAAGTAAAAAATTGAACTATTTTAAATTGTACACTAGCAATACCACAATAAATTGCTATGTGATGCTTCTTTATGTCAAAAGACACAGCAAAACAGATTTCCTAAACTCTGTATTTAATGTTTACATAACTTCCATTATCAGGTTTCCCATCTCTAATAAAAAACCTCTAAATATTCTCTAAAATTGCTAGGCAATTGTTTTCCATTATAGTCCTCTTCTCCAGTAATTTTTTGTATTTACATGGTTATGCTATAATTTCATCTACTTGCTTTCTAAATTTTTGTTTCTCTGATAGAATGTTTCACAGTGCTGTTGTGGGAATGAATATTACAGACAAAACAACACCATAAGGCCAGACTATTTAAATAGCCATTTTTGCAGTTGCTCATTTTTTTACTGCCCTTTTTATGGGTAAAAATACTTTAGTTTGCAATAAACCTCTAAAGTCATAACATTCTGCATAGTGTGTGAT
The DNA here is from genome assembly GCA_013397865.1 of Struthidea cinerea. NCBI lineage: Eukaryota > Metazoa > Chordata > Aves > Passeriformes > Corcoracidae > Struthidea > Struthidea cinerea. The sequence goes on from VZTI01003270.1 coordinate 242,238, forward strand.
CGTTCCTACAACAATATGGGATGAACAGAAGTATAAACTATTAAAGAATAACTCTTATAGTGTCAAAATCATGATATTTTTAATTAGAGTTACATGAAAGAGAAGAAAATGACCATTCCTAACTATTACCTTGGGCTCAGATCTGGTGGGCCAGTTGTGGTCAGTGCTGACAGGTATAATTTAAGGTTTTTCTCCTTTCTTCTGGAGTAGTAATGGAGCTCTGTTTCATGTTTGGCTCTTGAGGGGTTTGAACTGCAAGCGCGGATGGGGGAATGAAAGGGCACAGTTCCTGTGGCCAACTGCTTCAAGTTTCTCCCTAGGTGGCTTTTATTGCTTGCAGTCTTCTTCTGCTGAGAGCTATTTGTGCTTCGTGTATCAATTGGTGAAAGGGTGCTGCTTTCTTCTTCTCCCTCCTCTTCCTCATCTTCATCTTCCACAATTGAAGGGAGTCTCTTCTTTATATTTCCATTTCCCTTGAGCTCTGTCTAAAATAACAGACAATACATACTAGCGTAAAATACAGAGCCTGATGTTGCAGAAACACAATTTTTCTGGTGTTCATCCTGGAACAAACCCAGACATAGCACAGCCTTCATTTGTCGTTAGAGAGAGCTCTTTTGGAACTCATCCATAGCCTCAGCTATGGCTTTATGTGCAGACACAGGAAAAATACAAACAAATTAAAAAAGGTCACTCGTGACACAGTCAGCTAACTTGCTGCAATATGTTTTGTTACCAAGTACATGATTAGTTCTTGCAAGCCATTTGCCATATGTACACTTGAGAAGACTAATTTTGTTTAGCTGAGGCATTATTTCTTTTGAATGTTACACTACCAGAATCTTGGTGGTCCACAGAAAAGGTCTGAGGCTGGTAATTCAAATAATACCACTTTTTTCATATGGAAACTTTTATAATGTATAAATGGCATTTACACCAGTTCAGCTCAAGCCTGATGTTCTCTGTGTTCTTAATTTTTGTAACTGAAGTCACTGCCAGGATGGTAGACAGGCTTTTCGGTTCACTCAAAGTCCCATTAATGCACCAGCAGTGTGACAGTTTCAGCTTCAGAACTGAGTGAGCAGAAAGTGGAGCTACATCTGTCTTTGAAAAAAAAATGCAATTTAGGTGCTTGATGTTGGAACCAGGGAAATTTAGAAGCAACATAGACCTGGCTTCTGTAATTTATGTACTAATTAAAGCACAGTGTAGGAGATCAATGTTATTTTTTTCATGGTAACAAAGTATGCTGGTCATGAGGTCTGAGAAATGCCAACGTTAACCTCATGTCAGGATCAGACCTTAGCTCAGAAATAGTTCCACTTATTGCTATGGTACAACTTACTGTATAGGTATTAGGGGAATGGCCTAAGGCACACTCAGGTTCCAGGTCAAATTAACATGCCAAATGCAATTTTATGGTTTCAAAAAGAGTTTTTGTTGTTAATTTCTTTTTTTTTTTACAGGCTACTCCTCTTAATCAAGCCTGATTAAAACACTGTTAGCTTTATATAGAAAACCTCAGATGACCCTGTGTAGTCAGATTTCTCACATTCAGGCCAAGTCAGATTGGCTGGGTGGAAATACAGATTTGGGGAATTTATCCAAATATTCTAAGCCCCTATTAGCATCTGTCTAAATGTTTTGCAGCATAGGTTTAATTTTGCTGTGTGTTGCAGCACACTTTCATTGAGTGTATGCTTTTCTCTTGGTATTTGTTGACAGATTCAGCGAACTGGAACCTTTTCATTTGAGATCTATATGAAGAGGTAAGGATTTAAAGCTGAGACAGAAGGGATGTCTTTATAAAATAGAAAAGCCTTGTTGTCAACTGTAGTAGTCATCCAAAGGCTGTCATGATGATCAGGTTGTACAGGACCTGGCACTGATACTGCCTATACTCTATAGAGAATGAGTATTACCCATATTCAGAACTTTGGCTTAAGTAGCCACGTATTTAAAATGCAGTTGCTGTAGGAGGATATCCAAATTTGGTATCTGGGAAAAAAGAAAAACTGTTCCTCATAAAAGGTGCAGTGGCAGAACTATCTGCAGGATGCTATTTAAATTCTCATTCTGAAACAATGGAAGCCTGTTTTCAAGCAGGAAAGGAAGGAGTTTTCAAGCTTTGTTCTGATCATAATTATGTGCATGTTCAAAGTCAAGCTTGGCATAGTTAGAATGTGATCAACATACCTGGGATAGTGTAGGCTTATTGGATAATTTTGATATTACCTGAAAAAAAAAACAAACCAAAAAGGTAGGAAATATGTACATCTGCACAGTTTGGCTTCCAACAGGATACAAACATCTGAACCAAAACATTTACGTCCATGCAAGAAAAGACTCTCATGATAAAATGGGTGTATTAAATTAAATGGTGACATAACACTGAACTAAGGATAATCCTTGCAAACAGGTGCTGTGAGGAAAAAAACATGTTTTATCTTAAATAAAAAGATAGTCAATGAAAAAGTAACATTTTACTTTAATGAAAAAGTAGGTCAAGACTCCAAACCCATGAATGAATGTAGATGTGTGATAGCATGCCGGGTAGGTTTCAGTGCTGGTTTGATGGAAATGCAGGAACAAGTGCTCTACTTTGGCCCTGCTTAGCTTTAGCTCCTGTGCCAGCCTAGTCTGTATGTGAAGATGAACTAAGTATCTCCAGCATCTCTGAGGAATTTTCAAAAGCAGTGGTGAGACTGAGGCAAGTAGGAGCAAGGTAGTCCTGAGGGAGATAGGTGTCTAACCTATTCAAGGCCATAATATTTTCTTTTCTTGAATAACACAGAAAGTAAAACAAAAGAAATGGAGGAAGAAAAAATTATGCAAGTTTCAAGTGTAGCTACTTCTAATAAAATCCACTGGAACTGCTGAATAATATCTGTTATGAAAATTCTGCTGTTTATTTGAATGTTCACATCTTGACCACGGGCAAGTCTCTGACAGCCTATATACTGTATTTATAGTAATAGTTTAGTCTGCCAGGTAGAATTTTGAGAAGTTATTTTCAGCTTTCCTAAACCCACATATCAGGACAAAAAGAGCTAAGTTCATAGCATCAATTTATTTTTCTCCAAACACGGGTAGAATTTAGGCATTTCTGAAAGTCATTGCAACTTCTCAGTTTGTTTGACAAAAGTCTTCAGAACTCCTAAATATTAAAATTTTAGGCACAGATTTCAAAATAATAGTAGTGTGGGGTTTTTTTTAATTTTTATTTTTTTGTTCCTTTACAAGTCTTTCAGGTTAACCTAAAAACTGTTTTGTAGTGAGGGTACTAGTAGTGGTGTAATATACAAATACAGAATATTTAAATTTTCATAAGCAGAAATCCTACAGCACAACAGCCAAGACAGTAGCAGGTGTATCATTAAATGTAGCAATAACACTCTAATAACTGCCAAACAGAGCAACTGCAATAATTAGGCTATGTAAACAAAATAACTGCTGTGTTCTTACTGAGTTAAAGTACTAGATGATAGCAGAGGAGATGTCAGATACTGAAATCTCACCATTGTAACCTGTGCCAGTTGAAGAATCAGTATCTTCTTCAAAATTCAGGATGAGAGGAAACTAGAAATGTACTAAAATATTAAAGTCAGAATTAGGAGGTACTACTGGCCTGCTTTGCACATATGTTTGAAATATTAGTTTAAAATAGTGCCCAGAATTTTGGGCCAGCAGTTTGCTTGGCTTCTAGGCACGGGTGCAGTGTGAATGTTAAATAGCAGCCTTAATTAAAATTCCAGGCGAATCCCAAACATTAGCAGCTTCACAAGAAAGATCTCAGAAAGTATGCATTTTCCTGCTGAAGGCTTTAGAAGTGATTTGTCAATTGTAATTTGTATGTGGGTGAAGATTTCCCTCACTTTTTGTTTTGATGGGTTTTTTTTCTTCCTCCTCCTGAGTATATGGTAATCCTGACTGTACGTCTCAAAAACATAGACAAAGAAATCATTATACGGATTTTAAGCTGCATGATCAGTTGTCAGCACCTTGCCCTTTTTTCTGGACCTCCCCACTGCTGCTCAGCACAGCAGCCACAGCTACCCGTCAATCCCTCTCTGCTCGGTGTTGCCCTGGCTTGGTCACTGCAGCAGGGAAAAACTGGCTGCAGAGGAAAATGGGGTTCGTGGCAGCACTTTGTTGCCTCGTGACCTTCCCAAGGGAAGGGTTAAGGAATTTTTGAAGGCAGGTTGCTTTTTGCAAGGAGGGGAGGAAGTGTCCTCAGGAGGAAGTGTAACAGAAAAGAAGGGTAAGAAAGAACACAGAGCCTGTGATTTGAGAAGCTGCTTATCAGACTTCTCCTGTTTCCCCAAACTGGCTCCTTTAACCCACTGGGGTCAATTTCAGCCTGAAAATATTGATATTTTTAACAAAACTATCTTTTCCATAGCACAAAATCCACAGTAAAGAGTGCTGTAGTTGCTTCTGTGTAAATACACTGCAACCATACTTACTGCTTGTAACTTTGAATACCCTGTCTTGCACACACAACAGGGGCCTGGGCTTTATGGCTTAGTCCTTGAAAGTTGGCAAAGGAATCTAATCTGTGACCAGAGAGAATTCTCAAGGATTTTGCTTCCAAACTTGTTGCAGCACTTCCTCTCTGTCTCTCCCTCCAGTCTCAAAGAGAAAAGATGAACAAGAACTTGGACAAAGCCAGTCAAAGTGCAGTAAATTAAAAGTCCTCACTATGCACATAGTTTTATCTATGTAAAAATGTAGTATCAGAGTAAATAATTAGGAGGTGTTGCCCTAGTTTCTAGGCTGCTAAAACCTTTTATTTAGGGCAACACACTAATGCAGTCTTCTATAAAATGCTCTATTTTTTCCTTCTGCAAAAAGAAAGAGTGTCCCAAATAGTACATATGCCTGTCTTTTTAAAAGACGTACAGCTCTTAAAGGATAAGGACTGATGAAAGAAAAAACACAGATATTTAACTTAGTATGCATTAGGAAAAAAACCAGAAAGACTGATGTTAGCACGAGTTATGTGAAATACTGTCAAAGAGTCTAATTAAATTTTTGATTTCAGTCCTGGTGTCTCTTTATGTCTTGTGAAACCAGGTATTAAATTTAATTTTACAAGACAAAACAATAAGAGATCACGTACCTGAAGCAGAATCATATAAAATTCTTCCATGTATGGAATCACAAATCTATAATCTTCCAATTTTTTAATAACTTAATACAAGGATTTAAAAAATTCAGTGATCCTTAACATTATTAGAAGAACAAAAAGAATATTTCTCCAACAGAAAACACTAGTGGTTTGCTGTAGAAAGCCAGTGATCCTAAAATTTTTTCAGTGTCAAGTGGCAGTAGTCATTTATAAAAAATCTCTACCAGGCACTGTGACCAACAGAGGAAATTAAGTAATTCAAGATGAATTCCAACTAGAAAACCCTGAAAAGAAAATACAGAGATGCAGCTAAATTTGAGGCTAATACATTATATGTCCAGTCAGTAAATTTGCATGCTTGGGCTCAATAGAATGTTACCAGTGTTTGCTGGGCTGCTTCTTGCTGCTTTCACAAAAAGTAGGAATAAAAATAGAAACATAATTTCACTGATTTTCTTGTAATCTTAGGTACTAAAATAATTCTTTATATCTGAGGAGTCAAAAGGATAAAATACATTTTAAGGGAAGGATTTGAAATCAAACTGGAGTATTAATGTTCTTAGTCAGCATTTGGAAATGGGAAAAGCCCATTTAGGAGCATAGGCAGTGTGGGGAAAAAAACCAAGAATGCACGCCAGATGTTCTATTCTTTGCAAATTTACTGTACGGCAGTGGAAAAAATACAAGTACATAACAAGAGATTATTGTACTGCTGCAAAACTTAATGCCTCACATGTACTCAGGCCTCAGTTTTCTGTAACCAGGAAATTTTTAATGAAATATCACAAGTCCTTTAATCACAAAAGACTCAATCCCTCACAAAGACCTTGTTAGGTATAATTGTTTTATACTGATTTACCATCCCTACCCTCTTTGTTTTCTCTTGTATTGTTTTTCTTTTTAAGACTTTCTGTTGTCCATTGGCTTGTTCCCATATTTTCTCAGTTATTCTTATTTCTCTTTCTTGCTTAATGGACAGATAAAGAGTATTTTGTGGAAGCAGATGTTTTCAGCTCTGATCCTTCTTACAATACAGAGTACATTGAATTAGCAGCAAAAGTTGAACAGCAGATCTGTCACTGGCGTTTTGTCCTAGGGAAACAGTAATAGTGAATTGCCAGGAGCTCTGCAATCTCCTGTTAAGCTGATGTCCTGAATCTTTTGTTTCTTTTTAATTGTTTCAACTTGTGAAGTTGGTACAAATGTTTTGTGATTGGCTGGTTGTGGTTAGCTTTGGATAGTTTTTTTTTTTTTTTTTGCAAATGAATATTTTCTTGGATTCAAACTTCTCACATGAGCTTTTATATTTCGTACTAAAAGTTTACTTTTCATATGTTTCTTTAACACCTGAATGTTAACCTCACTGCATCTATTTAAATTTTTTTAAATTATACTTTCATGGTTTCATTAGAAATACAGGATGCATTTCATTTCTTGTTAAAAAGGTGCTACAGAAACAAAAAAAAACTAATGTCTCTGTCACTTGCGCCACATTAAGAATCAAATAAATGGGAAACATGGATGGTATAATTAGTAATCTTCTGTATACTTATGTGCCTCTAACCCACCCCAAAACAGGAGAAAAAATTAGGATCTCAACTGCTCTGAAAATGCATCTTTCATATTAAATCTGTGCCAGTAAGAATTAAAAAAAAAATAAAAAATTAAAGAACAGTCTATCAATAAGGTGAAAAGAAGACAAAAGGAGGAATTGTTAAAATAGACAATAGACCTGGCACTGACTGTACTGTCTGGCAGGTTGTATTTTTGGAAAAGCTTGCAGATTACCACAGAAAAAAGATGTAGTGGAGAAAGCTTTTTAATACTCCTACAGTTTGATTACAGTCAAGTAAAGACTTACATAATAGAAACTACAATAAAGGCTAACAGCTTTCAAAGCAATAAAACTTCTATGCTTAACTTCAAGCAGCTCTAGGATTTTGAGCAGACTCATAAATATTTGCATGATTGGCTCTTGATTGGCCCATGATATTCAGTTAGACTCCTCAGTTTGAGGCTGTGGATACTGTGAAGGAGTTGTGTTAGTATTGTTAGCTTTATCTTTAAATGGAACTTCATACTACTATTTATGTAAATATGTATATCTAACTTCAGAGGGGCTCTTGAAAAGAAAAGAGGGGGACAATGAAGTGGATATTGAAGAATATTCTCCCAGTTAATTTTATTACTGCCAATTGTCTATTTCTAAGCATTCCCAATGTTAGCCAGGTGTTTTGGTAGCACTCATAGGACAAATCAGTGGGATGAGTGTTAATAAATGCCTCCCTGAGGAAAGCAATATATCTGTGGAGAATTTTTAAGAAAATTGCTTGAAGTAGCATGACATAAATCCAAACACAATCATAGAAATCCAGTATCAATTTTGGACAATGATGGAATGAACAATGTGTGACTAGCAATGGAATCTGTCTCTGAACACTTACTATCTATGCAGTACTGTACTCTATATACAGTTTATATGTATATAATGTGTGTATATATTTATTATTACAGTCATGCTGTTATTTACCAAATCACTGAAAATTTTCAGTGATGTGGTAAATAACAACATGATTTTAATAATGTAATGTAATATAATGTAATATATGTCTTGGGTACCAAATCTATTTTCATCAGAACTCTAGTTGCACTTATGTAGGCAGGTTCTGTAGCTCTGGTTTTACTGGCTGAAGGTATAGATGATTAAAAAGAAAAAGATGCAGATATATTATTTTTTATATCAGTAGAAACTTTGACTGCATTTGTCCATAAAAAATTTCTGGTTTTCCATTTTTACACGCTTTCACATCTTTGAGCAGAGTGGTGGGTCTAGATGACCTTCAGAGGTCCTCTGCTATTCTGCTGTTCTGTGATGTTTGAAGAAAAATTGCACTAAAAACATTACCAGTGCTATAAAATTGAGAACACACACTTGTATCGATGTAAAATGCCAACTTGATACACAACTTGCACAGATTATAGACAGTTTTCTCAAAGACTGCACTACATTTAGTTTCACACATTTCAGCATATATCCTGAGGTTATAGTGACTCTGCAAGTCATGTAGGAACTTCACCACATAAGCCAGTCTGACATGAACATTATATATCAAGGTAGTCTATGCCCTCAGAGCTAATGTTTTTATAGAAGACATTGTGGTACTATCATTTCCTTCATTGATTAGTCCTATATTACCCAGAATAATAAAAGAAAAGGTTATTGTAAAAACACTTCTAAATCTAAGGTCACTAACAGATCAGTGCTACATCAATAGAAATAAAAGGAAGAGTAAAAAAAAAATTAAAATCAATTCTCTCTCCAAATTGACATAATTTTAAAGTTTAGGCATATTTGGAGTAATTCTATTTTCCATTTTTTACAATGTAGAGACAAAGATAATATTAATATTGTAAAAGTTATAATATCATGTTCCCTAAGGCACATCGAGACACATTGGAAAAAAGTTATCCTCTAGCATGCCTGTCTAATTAAAATAGAAATATGGTTAGATTCCAAGGCAATACTCTGAAAGCCAGGAGCTTTTCCTGTCTAAAATTCTGTTTGACACAGTGTTTTATACCCTCCTCATACAACAGTCTAAAAACATCAATAAGCTGCTTTGCTAGCCTGGATTTTTTTCAACATGTTACCCTCGGGGTTAAGCTTTATAATCTGATGCAGAACGTAATAATCCTAGGAAGTGAAATGAATGAGAATGAAGAGTGTTCAAAAGGACTCAAAAGCTAAAATTAGAAGTAAAATTTTGTCACTTATTTAAACATGTTAATTCTAGTTACAATGAAAATTATTTTGTGTTTGTCAAGAAAGTGCTAAGGTCCACTTGTGAAAGTCTTTTAATAAATAATGTAAAGTTAATACTCATAACTCCTGTCTCTTAATCCATTCACGAAAGTAAAAGATTTGGAATACGTAACATACTCCCAAATTAATGTAAACAGGTTAATTTCTTCTCCTCCTCTTTGTCTTTTTTTTCCACACCTTGTGTGATTCACCCTTACAGATAATTGTCCACTTGTTTTAGGTGGAAAATGGAGGAGATTTGTAAAAGTACAAGAACTAATGAAAAAATGTTAATGGAAAAGATGACATAATTGCATCCATAAGTTGAGGTGGGGTGAATCTTCTAACTGGAAAATGACCACAAATCAGAAGAATAAACTATTAGAGACAAAACCAGACAGTGTAAGTGCCTGTGTTGTTATTTTCAAAAAATTAGAATGGCTGAAGGCTACAGAAATGAAACAGGAGATTATCAGTGAAAAAAGATTCTTCAGGTAAAGATAATAGGAAAGAAAATGAAAAGGCCTACCAGTGTATCCTTTTTGAATTACGTGTTTCCTTGTTGCATTATTTCTCAGCAGTGGACCATATTGAAGGATATATTAGAAGCATGACAGTGAGGTGATTATCCCAAGGGGTACTGGGGGAAAAGATGGCTCAGAGGCACCACACATCATGCTCATCAATGACTGCTAGTAAAGAAGCTTTATGAGCTACCAGACTACAGAAAAAGGAGTGTAAGCCTGGCTTGTACTATAGCTCCAGGTCAGCCTTGCCCCCGTAGTAAGTGAAGCAGTTAATTGCCAGGCTGAGGGAGTGGAAGAAGGACTGACTGTAACACTGCACAGAGAGGATGCTATTGCAGCAGGTTTCCTTGTTTGAAACTAGCATCCAACTTAAAAGCCAAAGACCCACCAAAACATGCTTGCTGTCACCAATAAAGATAGGAGACCTGTGAAATATCTTGCAGAGAGCTAGAGGACAGAGCTTACTCCCAAACTACATCTCATCCATTTAATATCAGAAATGAAGTGTAAAACAGGTGCATTAACTGCTCTGGTTTTGTTTTTGCCAGTGCTCATGCCCATCTACAGCTGCCTGACTTGTTCCCTAGGAATAAAGAAGTTGAGCTGTGTAAATGACATTTTGTGAGTGCTGCCTTCTTCAGGAATAGACTAATTTATTTTGGGAAGAGGAAGAGGGAGAGAGAGAGGGAAGAAGGACAAAATATTCCAGATCATCCCAGAAGCATAAATGAAAAATCTGAGTAGCTTGTAAAATGTGAAAACCCTGAGTTATATTTCACAGCAGCACTAATTGGAGAGTAGTCCATGCACAGAGGCAGGTAAGAGACATACTCCGATGAACACATCAGGAATCACATCTCAAAATTAATTACACGTTAACAGTTTTAAAATTAGTTTAGTTTTTTTGACCGTATGAGGAGCACCCTCATTCCTACACTATAATCACTGAGAAGCTGAGAAGTTTATAGACTCCACTTCATATGAAGAGGTATAAAGGGAAAATTAATACGTGGTGTCTTTCAGGCAGAAGCAGTGGCTGTTCAGCCATCAGTCACTTAGGGTTTCTACCAGGACAAGTAGAGCAAAGGGAACCACCTGCACGTGGAATAAAGAGAAAGATCATAAACAGTTGGTTCACAGGTTTAAAGTTATTTTAGTTGTTTTTTGGGGGTTTTTAAAAGAATAATCATGCAAATAAAGCACTAAACTTCTGTTGCCTTAGGTGATTTATTCAATTCTATATTCTACCAGTTGTAATAATTCTTTACAGAAACACAAAAATTGCTATTGATTGGTCTCTTAGTTTGCAAAATTTATACTTACTGACAATAAACACCTGACACTTTCCGTGCCTTAATTAGTGCCTCCCCTTGGGGGAGAGTTTTAGCATCTTTGCCAGGAATTCAGGAGACGAACGGGACCTTCAGCAGTCTCTGCTTTCAGATAGTTGTTTATTAAGTCTTATCAGAGAAATAGAGTCACTGACGTGACCCAGACACAGCACAGAGCAGAGAATGCAGGAAAAAGCTGCGTTATCAAGATTAGACAGTCTTTTTAAAGGTAAATTATCCAATAAAAACGTAAAACGAAAGATATTTTCACTTTTCCACCAATGTTCAATAAATTACTTTGTCACGTAGGCAGGAACTGCGGAATTCTTTATCCAGTCACCTTAAACTACTTCTACTGCAGAATATGGAGTAATAGAAGAAGAAGATCTGGAGAACAACAACAATCCTCCATTTTGAAGTTTTTTGCTTTTTATCTATTAACTATATTAATAACCCCAAAGACCCTAAATTTTCACCTTGTGACAATCTTACATAACATTCTATCACCTAGTTCACACCAGTGTAGATTCTAACTCTTCCCAAAGGGTAGGTAATTTTCTCCATGGGCGAAGGTCAAAAACAGTGCTGTCCAGGGAAGTAGAATCCTTCAAAACAGGCAGAGAGACATTCTCTGCATTCTGGATTCCAACACCACCAGTGAGCTACACCTACAATAATAGTACATGATCCTCTGCCAGACAAGCTATTGACAAAGGTGGGTGCCTAATATGCTCTAAGCATATTTAAAAATTACAAGTTTTCCTCAAAATTATCCAACACTACTGTTAAAGTAGGACTGATTGACTTTTTTAAGGTAAACCACTTTGTTTTACACAGCTGCTGGGTGGTGTGACAAAACCATCTCCTCTATTAAAAAGTTTGTTGGAATTATTTGGGAAATGTTCTATGAAAATTTTTTTATTATTAAAAATATTTTGTAATGTGTGATTGTCCTGCAGTGTGCAGGATGAACCATGATCTAGGATGGAGCAGAGGAATTGGGACTAAATGTAGCAGTGCAGTAAGAGCTGATTTGGAAATTCATTTTTTCAATGCATGAATTTTATTATAAACACATAGATAATACCCATGAAATAGGAATTATTTTTTGCTTTGTCGTCAATAAGTAATTATGTGACTGAAGTTTCTATCAGATTTTCTTATCTAACAAGACTTGCCAAGATTAAAAGCAACTATAAAAAACATCCCCATGCTTATTTTTTTCCTTAATATTTATAGAGTAGCAAATAGGATAACTTATTTGCTTATTTAAAGTGAAATACTATTTACTTTGCAGACAATCAAAGCATTAAAAATATAGAAATTCCACACTAATTTCATTGCTGATTCATAATAGACAATCAAATATGTAATAGAACAAGTTATTGCTATATTGGAAAGTAACATTCATAAATTCAGATGACCTATAGTAGAAATCTAGATCTAGAAAAAGCATGAATAAAGAGGCCATAGTGAATGCACATCAAATATGTAATCTACTAGCTGAAAACCAAACAGTGGCAAGGCAGAATTTAATCTGAATTGTGTGCTCGCATTCAAAATATTTTTTGCTCTTGCTTTTCTGACTATGAGAGCAATGCCACCAGTTAGAACAAAGAAAGATGAAAGTCTTCAAAGGAACCAGTTAAAATGAGATGAAGAGGAATTACTTACATGCTTTTGAAATACTTAATGCTTAGCTGGAATGAATCAGAAAGCTCAGTATATTTTAGATTAGAATTTGTAGACTTTTTTTTCTCAAGCTGTGCACTCTGGTGTATGCTCCAGAGCTTAAAGCTACTCTCACCTTTGTGAACAATTGATTTGGTCAGTTGTCAGATTTTCCAATAGAAAGTGAAGAGCATCCATTTCTTAGATACTGCTAATAACAACCTGAGCTTTATTATATTAAAAACTCCTCACAACTCAGTCATTAAAACTTAATAAATGCTAAACACCAGCCTCTCCAAAGGACAAGAATTAATCCCTGTTTTGTCAGACAATGCCTTTCAGAGGGAAGATGGAGGGAGATTCTTTGGTTTTATTGCTTCTTGGTTGCTTGATTGCCCTTTGAAATGTATTTGTCTATTTATTTATTTTATTATGAAAGAGCCTGGCTAAGGTGCAGTAAGACTCCATGTTCCCAACCGGAGAAGGAATCTACCACGTTTTCATGAAACCTTGTCATTACATTTCATTTACACTGCAATGCACCGACAGAATCAATCCTTCCTTTGTTTCACAAACTGAGTGTTTTTATTTTAAAGAGAGTAGCTTCTTCTTTGGTGAGAGGAGAAGGCAAGCTTTTGTAGGAGCCAGAACACTAGTTTTAAGTCTACAAAAGGAAAAGTAGATTCTTCTTAGTTGCAAGTCCTATCCACAAACAAAGGTTTTTGACCCTTCAGTAATATAACGTCTTCCTTTTGAAAATGACACGCATTGATAGAGCTTTAGTGAGACAAAGATTCTGCCCGCATGTGCCTTGTCTTCCTTTGGGACTTAATTACAGCTATGAGGGACGGCATAAGTGTCAAGGAGACTTTCTTGTTCTTTTTATCGGTGTGGCTTTAGCCAGCCTTTGGTTTTGGTTGGCTTTTTTTGTTTGTTTGTGGGTGTTTTTTGTTGTTGTTTTGTTTTATTAAATCTGAATAATGTTTTCTACACTGTAGATTCTTTTGCATGGACATAAGAAATAATCAGAAACAATAAAATCTGATGAAGCCTACAAAGATGTTTTCCAAACATTTACTTATTCTGGGTTCTTCATAGGATAATTCAGAGTTATGAACAGCTGCTACTACTCTCTAAATGTATCAAGTAACACATTTTCCAGGGCTGGTGGATAACAAAATAATTTTCAATTTCTTTCATATAAATGTATGTGTATATATGTATCCACGTATGTTTTAAGAACCTTCTTCTGAGTGCTTATTTATCAAATCAGATATGGGAAACCGTCACTGCCTAATACCTATGCAATCTGTAATTCATAGTGCAAAATTATATAGATGGGGTGAGGCAGATGTCAAAATCTGTGTTACTCAGCAAACTGTTTCCTTACTATGACATCATAGGCACAGACATAGAAAAATTGGTTGAAATGGCTGAATTGTTTTAATGTCACAACTCCAGCTACCACAAAAATTAGTATTTTCTAACTGTCCTCAAATATTTGAATACATTTACAAACACAGTTATGGGTTTATTGATCAAAAGGCAGCGAAGAAAGCAAAGGGCAGAATACGTACAATCAACAAAAAGTCTCTCCTAATTCACATCTTGCTGTGATGAGAATGTATGAAAACATGGTGTAGTAGCACTGCCAGTGTGGCTGAACACACATTAATGGTGACAATAATAAATCACTTAGCAATTCCTGCCTTAAGAGTTATCATGAGGAATCACAGAAACTTTACCTCTCTGATCTTATGTCTGTTTCTCTACCTTTTACTCATTAGAGCCTGAAATAGTTGTCATCTCCCATACTTAAAATCTGGACTTTTCTTCCAAGACTGCTAAACATCACTTTCAATCCATCCATAACCAGACAGCTACAGTTTCTACTTGTTACTGGGAAACCTGGTTACATCTCCTCCTTGTTTTACTGAAAAGTGACACAATTATGGAAGTCCTTGAGCCTTTTCCACAGTTATACCTGACTTGGATTTTAATGCAGATGGAGCACATCATTATCTGCATTCTTAGACTTGCAAATGAACCAAGAAAACAAACTAAAAATGTTTCCTTTTTTTTTTTGTGTGTGTAGGTAGGGAAGATATGTAATCTAGTGCCAAGTATCCGATTTTGACACTTCAGGATCACGACGCTACAGATGACTTCTGACCCCTTTTTTGTCCACATGCTGCTAATTCAGTTAAAATCTCTGATTCAATTTTGTGGGCAATGAACCATTCCAACAGCACAACAAAGATGGAAAGGGGATAATAAACTACCAGGACTAAATTCTTATTCATTCTCAGCTTTTTAATGCTGGCTTAAAGTGTTAATAAATCTTCAGCCTACAGTAGATTTGATGGACTTACACTGAAAATGCAATAACATTTTAGGTCAGGACTGAAAGACAGTTCACAAGTCATAGTGGGGAAATTCATGCTATTTCACCCTGCAGTTCACCTGACCTTATATACTGCTGCTGATTCATTTTAAGAATTATTAAATTCACATTCAGGTACAGTTTTACAGTCATTTAAAATATCCAAGAAAAAAGAGAGTGAGAAATAGACTTATTCAAATGACTAGATCTACTGTTTAACTACAGAAAAGTTCTCAAAGTCCAAAACTTCCATAAAGCTGCAGAAGTCACAGATAATCTGAAAAGTAAAATCTCCATATACTAGGGGGAGGGAATCAAGATAGAGTGGCCCAGCTGCCAAACTGTCCCATAATACCATTCCCAAGAAGTAGTGCTGTATTTAAACAAAAAGAAGAAAGAAGTCATATTAACATACCCAAAACTGTGCATCTGAAAACTTTCTTCTTACTTTTCTCTGAAAGTAACTGTCAGATAACTCCTATTATTTCTGTTTGCAAGTTATATTAATGAAGACAGGGTATATTCCAGCTGAAGCAAAGTGAGTTGCTTTGACCAGGCACAACAGGTACAATTTTTGGCTGCCCTATTTGTGCTGTTTATCCTTATTGATAAGTAAAATGGTTGGATAAGAAATGAGATGCAGAGGTACGTTCTACTGCAAGAGAAATACTAGCAGAGTTAGCCAGAGGATGTAGGTGAAAGCAACACTGATAATCTGTCTTGGATTCTGTATATCTGCCTGTGACACTGGATGTTACTCCATGTCAGGATACTTTTTCCTTTAATTTTGAGGTGACAGATTACACCGTGAAAATACGGCATATATTCACAAATGCTGTAGATATTTTCTACTTTAAAGCAGAAAAGTTACTTGGATGTGTCCTGCACTGCTTTAAATCACATCCTCCTCAGAGAACCTGAGATACACTCACCTCCAAGGCTGCTGTAGGCTTGCTCTCAGCAGTCTGTACATCACCCAGCTGACTCTAATTGGGAAGAGTTGTCCCTGAATTTATAAAAACTGAATGCAGCTGAGAGGGTTATCCTCAGATTTGTCATCATACAGAAAAGCATGAAGCAACAGATTGTGGGGATCCATCAAGTTCCATGACAAAACTATAGAGGGGAATGCAATCATCTTCAAACCCTATCTTTACATGGAGTTTTACTCCTTTTCATATCAAACATTCATCCCCAAGGGAAATGTGTTACACAAACTAATCACCAAGCTCTCAGAACAGATGTGTACTCTCAGCTGCTGTTTTCATCAGCAGGAAGTTTGGAGACATTTCAAGAGACAAACAAATGAGAGATCCTGGTTATTTCCCTCTCTGGAAGTACACACTTATATATGGACTCCTTTCTGCTGCAATGGTTCAATAGAGTGTTGCTGTGGAAACACTGGCACCAAAATACACCTAATAGGAAGCTATGTAGAAAAATCAGCCCATATATCAAATTCTTTGGGGTTTTGAACTGAAAAGTACTTTGGTGTGCTCGTCCTTGGCATTATATTTGTCCCCTGTCTTGCTATTATCCTAGTGAAAATTCATGTTTTTCCAATGTTACTTCTCTCTCTGTGTGTTAGGAGAAGCACAAAACAAAGATAAATACCTGTTAAACACTAACTTGAAAGTTTGGCTATAACTGTTTTTGAGCATTCACGTGATTAAGTCATAAAAAGCGGGCTCTCATGAAAGCTTTTCACTGTTAAAATCTCTCTATATATTTTCTATATAATATCAGTGAAAGTACTTTAGTGAGTCTGTACTGAAGCCTTCCAGGAATGCTTTATCTGGAATTCCTTCTTGTTTTGTTTTTGTTTGGAGTTTTGTTTGTTTTGTTTTGTTCTTTTTTTTTCCCCAAAATAAAGTACTCCTTGAAGTGGAAAAACACATTTTAATTGCAGTGTATGAGAAACAACTGTTTTTCATTTTCAGTGCATGTGATGACATTCTTAACTAAAAGTGACAACCAATGATGTATGAAATGAATGTTCATTAGGCTGGCACATGAGCTTCTAGAAAAGGTATGGTTAAAAACCTTTATTTGGACACATAGCTTATGTAAGTATGAATTATTTTTAGATATAAACAAAAAATATAAAAAAATTAAAGCATTTTCTCTCATGGATGTTGTTTGTTATGGAAAATAACAAGCAGAGAGGTTGTTCAATGCTTATGATCTGACCAACTGATAAAGAATTCATGTAGGTAATATCTGAATTATCTAACAAATTGAATCAGCAGTTCTTTTAACATAATCTGCATATTATTTCTTTATTGTGACAAGCACCTGAAAGATTACAATAACTGCAGAAACCTTTAAAGATACTTACATCACTTTCATGGCCTTCTCTTAGATTGTAAGTGAGATCATGCTGTATGTCTTCAACAAACTTATGAGCATACTCTGGGTAAAGGTCGAGCACTTCAAAGAGACCTTTGAGTATAATACATTGGAGGTCACAGTATGTTAGAGCTTTAACATCTGCATTTGTTTTAATAACTTGATCCCTAATGGATAGGTTTGCTCCAATTAAATCTCCTTTACCTAAAAGAGAATACAAAAATAATTATCTTCAAAGCATAAATTCTTTAGTTCTTTTTTGAATCATAAAGCTGTTTAACGTAATTGCTACATCTGAACCTGAAATCCCATTGTTACTAATGGGTTAATTAATAACATTCTAAAGGATCTTAGACTATTTTTTTTCCTTTTTTTGCAGGTGCAACCTTATATGCAATTAATTGGAGGTAGAAAAACTGATTTCCAGACAGGTAGCGGGCTGATTTAAGGGAGCAATAAAGTAAATATGTATAAAATGAAGATTACATTAGCTACTAATAGCAGGTGCAATTATTTTTCAAAAAAGCTGTTGTGGGCTGTTTTTGTGTTTGTGTGTGTTAAAACATGCAGGTGTTAAGATAACATTTTAGCATCTCTGTCGAGAAGAAAGAATGGCTTAAGAAAGAATTTGTATGCTGTTGTTTTTTCATTTATGGGCAAGACTGCCTTAGGACACCAGTTGTATTAAAAAGTCCAACAGACCATGCATTGAAGAGCACAAAAACTTTATAATTAAAAGCTTCCATAAACATCTGATCTGAGGTATAAATTCCAAAGTGCAGTCATTGAACCAGAGGTTTGCCCCAGAAGTTAAAGCAGATGGTCTTCATTAAAGACCTGGACAGTGTGATGGAGTGTATTCTTAGCAAGTCATGGGCAATACCAAACTGAGGGAATTGGTTGATATGCTGAAGGAAAAAGCTGCTATTTAGGGTGACCTCAGTGAAAGACAAAACAGCTGACGGGAATATAATGAAGTTCAACAAAACCCAATGCCAAGTCCTGTACCTGGAATGAAAACCCTCCCTACAGCAGTATGGACTGGGAGCTGACCAGCTGGACAGCAGCTCTGCAGGGAAGGACCTGGGGGTCCTTGCGGACAAATTGAACATGAGCCAACAATGTGTCCTTGCAGAGAAGAAGTTCAAGGACCTCCCGTGCAGCATTAACAAGAGTGGAGCCAGCAAGACCAAGGAAGTGGCTTTTGTCACGCCTCATCTGGAGCACTGTGTCCGGTTCTGGGCTTCCCCGTACAAGACAGAATTGACAAATTGGAGTGAGACCAAAAGAGGCTACCAAGAATCAGGGACTAAAGAACATAATCAGTGAGGAAAGGCTGAAAAAATGGGGTATTGTTCCATTTTACAAAGAGAAGACAAAGGAAGGATATTATTTTCTTCAACATCCTAAGAGCAATGGTAGAGAAAACAGAGTTAAAATTCGCTTCAGAGTGCCCAGGGGAACGAGATGTACTGGGCACAGGGTGTAAAAAAAGAAATTCTCATTATAAATCAGGAAAGTAATGAAACAGTGGAACAGCCTGCTCAAAGAGGCAAATTCCAAAGAGGAATTGCAAGCATCCTTGGAGATGTTCAAAACTTGCCTGGACATAGCCCTGAGGAATCAGAGCTAAATTTGCACTATTTTAAGCAGGTTTAGGTTGGGTAGCTTCTGAAGGTCCCTTCCATCTTACAGTATTCTGTGATTAATAAATAATAAGTTAAGACTCACATCTGAAAATCCACCCAGCACGTGATTCCAGCTGTGTATTACACAGGAAGTGGTCAGCTTGCAGGGTAAGTTAAACTAAGCAGTCAACCATTCCTGAAGCTTCTTAAATGGGATAACTTTACACTTTGAAATATCACTTTTTTAGTACTTTAAAATAAAATTGTTCCTATTTACATGGAGCTTGAACAACTTTCTCAAAAGTACTTATCATAAACTTAGGATAGGGAGGTATTTTCTCTTATGATAGGAAAACACATACATTAATGCTACTTTGGGGTCTCTAAAAAATCTCAGTTGGTATAACATCTGTCATTGCTCATCACACCTTGTATTGCTCACATAATAAAACATAGCATAAAGCTAAGCAGTAACACACTTTTACATTTTACTGTAAATATCAACAGTTCCTTAGATGTCTTCCACTATACTAGGCAAAGGGCTGGCATGTTAATCTGTTGCTGGCAGTTAAAGTGGACAAGGGAAAGAATATTTCAAATATACCAAAACTGATCTTTAAACATCCTAGAAACTTTTCAGATATATGAATAGTATTAGTATAAATATTGCAAAAACATTTTGGAAAAAATGTTAGGTTATTTGATTGTAGTTACAGTGTTGAAATAATGTCAGATTTAAAGACACTAAAAGTGATCTGGTAGCACTAATATATGTTTCTTTTTCAAATGAAAATCATGTAGCAAAATCTGTAGGTAGTAACCTGAAGTTTCATGTAGAATTAATGAAGTGATGACATGATTTTACCTTGAATGTCAACATTTGTTACATAACAGAATCATTTCAGCTATTCTTAGTAGCTCTTTACTTCCTTTTTTCTTTAATTGGAGAAGAAATTTATATAAAAATGTTTCTTACAGACACATCTGTTTTTAATAAACAGGGACATGCGGTCAAAGTTATAAATGTTCTCATTATGGATGTTTTCAAAATAACTTATGACTAATATTTTTAAAAAATCAAAGATATATTTTCAAACAATACATAACTCATATTAAAACATATTTTCCTATAAAATATGTCCTAACCATCATTATTAGAGATAAAGTAATAGTCTCTAGAGGAACCGAAGATGTATGTAATGAGAGCATTTCACTGAATTGTTGCTGCACTGCTTGTTAGTGAGAATGGTTCAGTAAACAAAAACTAATTCACTAGAATTAGAATCAGGACAGAATTATAAAATATTCTGGGAACTGCAGCATTGTCAGGGGAAAAAACTGCTCTTTTGGGTTTACATGACATCAGTAATACAATTTCTCATAGGGTCCTACATGTTTGATGCATTCACCTTCTGCTGGTGTTAATTAGGTTTAAATGATGAAGCTCCCATTCACTGTAACAAAACATTATTACATTGTGTTCTGTTTATGTTTTTTGCATTATGATTTCATTAACTTCTCTCAGAAATCCACTAATCTCTTTCTTATTGTTTTGATTGTTACCATTACACAATGATGCTTTAATTAACATTTTCAGAAGTGCCTGAAGATGGAATTATTTATGAAATCATAGTGCCAGTGGAAGTACCTCTTGACTTTTTGCTGGCTTTTAGCTTGTGTTTTATTCTAAGGCGTATTTTGTATATTCGATCTATGTGATCCAATGGAATCAAGGCATTCCTAAACTTTCTGGAAACAAACGAGTGATGGCGTGATGTGGACTGTCAATCTAATAGAATTAAAGAGTTCTGAAAGAAATAGGACCTGTATCGCATTTGTATTCTAAAAAAAGTCCAACCAAATGCATTCTAGTAAGAAAAAAGAAATTCAATTACAGAAGACCAGAAGCTTCCATTATCAACAGTCTAGTGTAATCCCACAAAACAGGAAGGAAAGCAAAAAAGGAAATGCTCTTTTTAACTGTTTTATAAGAATATTAAAAGTTATTAGAAAGAAGAATACATTTAAGTCTAAAGAGATATTAAAATCACAATAAAATAATTCTCTACTTTTAGAGTTAAATTTTATATTTTATTTCACAATAAACTTCATCAACATTAACTCAGACAGGTCCAATCATCCTTTAGCTGAAGATAAAGAGAATTTCTTTAGTAGGCCTTAGATTGAGGCAAATCACAGAAATTTACAGGCAGAGATGCTTAAACGTCAATGAGTAAAAGCAGTCATCTTGCAAACAACAACTAAAAATGTATTAGAACTGAACTTCTGGCCTTTCTCAGTTCTAATATACTCAAATGCCTGCAGACAGCATCAGTAAGCATGAAGAAGTAGCTTGGGGGAGCAGAGCCAACAATGCTTTGTTTTTCACCATGTGGCTTTTCTGCAAGGGATGTTCATAGGCAAGTGCCAAAGAATGACAGTAGGCTCATGTTGCTTTCTTTCATTTGGGAGCATTAGTGGGAGCATTGCCTGGCCACTAATTTTCATGAAAGATTTAGGAACTGACAACCAATGCTCTTTGAGCTGTCAATACCATCACCAAATATAGTGGAAGACAGCAATTTGTGTTAAAAGCTAGCAAGTACCTCTTCACATGAAAAGAAGAGAGAATAAATATAAGGAAACCAGAAGTGAAATACTGCACAGCTAACAATCTAGCAATTGGAAGCTCCTTAGGTCAAAAGACGAGTATAAACTAAAAAATAAAAAAATAGGAGTGTACGTAGAATAGGTATTGCAGATTAAAATTAAACAAATTCTTTCTCAGCAGACTACTAGGGCATAATAAGCCATCAGTTAGCAGTGAAGGTCCTCCTATCCTGGGAGACCATTCTTCCTCTTTAAATCTATGATTGTGAACATACCAAGAATTGCCAGCACGGTGCTGTCCTTCAGGACTTCCATGGAACCTGAGCACACAAAGTAGATCGCTTGCAGGGCATCTCCCTGCCGGAGGAGGTATTCCCCGGGAGCACAGAAGGAGGTTTTGATGTGCAGAGACAGAGACCTGAGGCAACCACGACTGGCACACTCGAAAAGGGAGAGCTGCAAAATCTCCTTGTTCAAGTGCATGGTGATGTCTGAACGCAGCTCATCTGGGAAGTCTTTTAAAAGCTGTCCAAAAGATAGAAAAAAATTATGAAAAAGGGAAAAATTGTAAAATTATTTGTTTCTGCTTTTGCAGAAGTGGCCTGGTTTAGTAGTGCTGCACATGTCATACTGATATAAATTAGACCCTTTGATTTTTCTTACCCCCTTGATAAGATGTGTGCTATTTTAATAAATTTTAACACTGATAAATTCCAGGAAAAACATGATCAAATATATGCCTTTATACTACCAAAAAAACCCCCCAAAAAGCCTCACCAAACAAACCCTCAGGAAAAAAAGGTCAACAACACTGTTTGCATGAATTCCCTCTAATGCACAATTTAAGTTTGTCCAAGTTCTTCTCAGCTGATAGAACACAGGAGGCTGCTCAGGTGTACCGTCGTATACAGTGACATGTACAATGAAAACAGAGCAAACATCAACACAGTTCAGACTTTCTTTAAAATCCTTCTATAAAATTCATCAATATGCAATATTTCTTCTTCTATAGCAAAACCACTGGAAGAGGAATAAATAAATAAACCTGCCTTGAATGTGTTTTTGTTGTTGTTGTTGTTGTTTTTTAGTAACGTAATTGGACACTGAAGGAGGGGTGGGAAAGGAATGGAGACAGGGTGCGTGTTCAATGGAAGAACCTGTGGAAACTAAAAACCATGAGGTCTTCCTTTTTTTTCCCTTTCAAGCTGCAAGCCCACAAACATAATTTTGTTTGTAGTTTGAGGGGAAGAGTCATCTGAACAATGCAATCAGCCAAAACTTGACCAGGTGGGCTTGGACAAGGCATTTTATCCATAGGAGGCAAATAATGAAAGACTGATGGTCTCTCCAGGAGCTGCAGTTGTAATACAGCAGTCACTCACTTTCAGTGTGACTAAAGGTACAGAAGGTACAAAAGCTGAGGGTGATCATTAACGACATCTAGGACAGCTTTGATATCTAAGTCATTTTTGTACCTTTGTAAATCTTACTAAGCTCCTTCTGTTGCTAAAATGCTGTTGGAAATCCCATTCTTTGTGCTGTTCACAACACAAAAAGAATTTATCAGGAAAAGAATGTTCCAAACGCCAAATCTTTCTGCTTATTTCCACATTATCTTTAGAGACCACAGTTTTATAACACAGATAACAAGAAACCTGAAGGGAGTGCTCCATTTGAATAACACTCCAGCAGAGAGAAGCCATTATTTCTCCTGCAGTACAGTAACACATAACCTGGATAAGTAATTTAAAACAAGCAAGCATAGACACCACCAGAAATCTGTCTTTTGATTTCACTCTCAAGTTACACACTGCAATATTTAAAAACGTAGCTATATAAATAACATAAAAATTTGGGCTAAATCACTTGTTTACAGTATTGCAATAAATAGGATGAAGGAGGGAGGAAAGGACATTAAAGTCCCTCCTTTAAAAAGGACCTAAAATCCCCACGTAGATATTTTGTTTAGTGAAAGACAGGACTACTCATTATAGCATTTCTGCTGGCATCATCTAAAAGGTTTCTGATGAATGCCTCTTCAGCAACTGAGGATCATGGAGGACTGAACTTTACTACATTATTTGATGTTTTAAACCTGCTTTTTCAATAGTGTACCCTCTTCCCAGGACAACGCATCTTTATTTTTAGGCATGGTTTTCTTTGGTATGTAACTTCACACAAAACACAGCATCACAAAAGAAAAATTACCCCCCTCCTTGACTCTAAGTTAATAGTCAAAACAATCAAATACAAACCCCCCACCCCATTTGGTTACCTCATTGGAATCAATTCCATTATTGACAGACCACGTGGTTTGGAAATATTCAAGCATCCTTTGCTTTAGCTGCTGTGGCAGGTGATGGACCCGTATAAAGTCCTTCAAGTCCTTGGTTCTTGTGTGATAAAGGGACCATCTGGAGTACATCCTCTGAATTATGGCAGTCACATTGCCAAACACCAAGGCATGCATCAGAGCTAGGGAGTGCAGAAATTACATGAAATGTGGAGTGATGATCAGTAAAACTTAACACAGAAAATAAACAGCATCTTCACAGAGAGAAAATTTCCTGATTGAGAGATATAAGAAAGCTTTTGAATATAAGGCTCCTTGAATAATATACAGTGTTATTAATATTAATTTCTGGTTTTTGAGACACTATGAGTCATAGTCATGGGACAGGGTAGAACAACAACTGATTCTATCTAGTCAGGGTACCCAGCAAAAGAATGTCCAAGTCACATTAAGTCCATAGTCTGAGAGAAAAGGAAAACAGAACATAGAATCATAGAATCATAGAATCATAGGATGGTTTGGGTTTGAAGGAACCTTAAAGATCATCTAGTTCCAACGCCCCTTCCACGGATGGCTTTCACTGGACCAGGTTGTTCAAAGCCCCATCCAGCCTGGCCTTGAACACTTCCAGGGATGAGGCATCCACAACTTCCCTGAGCAACATCTTCCTGTGCCTCACCACCCTCACAGTAAAGAATTTCTCCCAATATCTAATCTGAGCCTACCCTCTTTCAGTTTGAACCATTCCCACTTGTCCTGTCACTGCAGGCCTTTGTAAAAAGCCTCTCTCCATCTTCCTTGTAGGCTCCCTGCAGGTACAGGAAGGAGCACATGTAGGCAGGTATGCTCAGGAAATAATGAGATACTAATAATCAGTATGAAAACTAGACTCAAATAGTCCATTGGAAACTACATAGCATGTAATAGTTTTCAGACAACTCATATAAAGACATACAATTACTAATGGAGACCATGTGTAGTGGAATGAGGTTGTAAATAACATTTAAAGATGTATTGTATTCTGGGGGACATATTTTACAAAAAGTCAGAAAAAAACCCCATTGTAAAGCAGAAATTCAGGCTAAAAGAAACATTCAAAGAGACAATCTGATTTCTTATGTTGCTTGACAGGGTCAAATATGGTTAAAGTCATTTATCAGAAAGTTCTGACATCCTGGAATTTATCTGCAATTAGTTATTGGCTTGGGAATAAAAAGACCAGAAGCAAAATTGAAGAAATATTTTCAGATATAGGTCATCTTGGTTTGTCTGTGCAAAAATGTGTTTGCTTGTTATGAGTTGGAAAAATCACTGCTAAACTGTGATGTGATATTGATCTGATGTATAGAATATACGCATCTACAAATAGTTTATTGAAAAATATTACTAAAAAACTTGATTATTTATCTAAAGGGACATCTGTCTTTATAGTGCTTGAAAGAAAGCAGACAGACTCCTAAGAGTGACAAAGGAATTGGTTTATAAACGAGACAAACAAGCTGTTGACCTTGTATGTCAATTTACAGACATCCAATGTGAGTGAGAAGAGACAAGGGGGAACAGGAGGAGGAAAGGATACACTTTTAAATGGTAGAGAGAGATAGAGAATTCTGGAGTTTGGTGTATTAGAAAAGGTTTACAGGCTGAGTAAAACACAAAGGAGCTAGTAACTTTATCTGTGTCCTTATTGTGGAGTGCAGAAACCCAGATAAAGAACTGCAGTGTAGAAATAGCAGAAAGAAAAGGATTCTGTATATAGTAAGAATAGTAAGCCTAACTGGAAATTTATTTCTAAAAATAATCAGCTTTCTCAACTAGGTGTTGTTCATGATGGTGCAGTGAATTGCTAAGTCATTAATGTCAGAAGCTAAAGCAACAAAATGTGAGGGACTGGTGTAATACAAGATACAGGATATTATACTAGAAATATGACATCTAGGTCTGAAACAATTCAGCCCAACACAGATAAATAAATTAAAGAAATAGTGCAGCCTCTTTAAGGATGCACTAATCAGTTTAAACAGGGGGGAGGGATAAATCATTAGGTGGTGTATCAACGCATAGGTAAGAATCACATGCAGTGTAAGTCTCTCATCAGATTCCAAGGTTAGGAGCTGGACAGTGTAGAGATCTCGGTGATGTTATTATAGGCACAAATATAATCTAGAATTTTATTATTATGGTGGAATCTGTCTTTGCCTATATACATTGGAAGGCAGCTGCTTCTCATAATGACAAGCTATTCTTAGCTGTGACAGGCATTAGAATTCTTTATCAAATAATCATACACTTACCCTACTTTCTGTAAGAAACCTACTATGCCTCTGCCTAAACCCAAGTAGGACAAGTTCAAAACTTCTAGGAAATGTATTTTATAAAGTGGCCTTTATTTTAATGGATATTCTAAATCACATTTTAGTTACTTAGGGAACAGAGGAACACCTCTGATCCCAGATAGGACTGGAGCTACTAGAGTGGGCCTCCAATCTCTTAAATACAAAACTACTCATTATTTGCTGAAAGAACATGGAGAGTACAAGACAGAACAGAGTATGATCACCTGCTGGAGGGCAGATCTGATTAATATTTACAGATGCTGGGTATCCTAGGAATTCTGATTCCATTTTAATATGTAAATTTTCTTTCCTACTTTAAGAAGTCATACTGTATTGAATGAGATCTTCTATCTTCAGAATATGACTTGTTAAAAATTTAAATTTCAAATTCATGCAAAATAAAAATTAATATGAAGAGGCCAGTAAATATTAAAAAGGTATGCTATAAGCTATTTGTCAAGTTTACACTTTTTTTTTCTTTCTTCAGCTTTTTCAAGGTTTAAGTAAGTTTTTTCAGTTTGTAATGCCATACACTAAAGAGATACAGAAAAACTACTGATAAACTAACTCACCCTATCTGTTACACCTGAAATTTAATAAGCTAATGGCTTGGTCAAAAAGTCTGAAAAACTTACACCAATTTTCCTCAAAACATCACTTTCCACTAGGGATTTTTAAAATTGAATATCAGCCAAAACTATACACTAGAACAGGTGTTAAGAATTTAAGAGGTTTCATGTCCCTAAGCACACAGATCAGCCCTTTATTCCTAGCAGAGTTTTCTAAGGCATGCTCACCCATCTTCATGGTATCATTCTAACTCCTTCGAGTTTCCTTGATTTTCCTCAATAGTATCTAAAATAGAATTCCTCAAGAAATTACCAGCAGATCAGCCTGCTCTGCTTTTTTTACCTGGACATATCTTATTCACTGGACCCTCGCAGATATGAATCCCTTCTCCTACCTGCTTGCCTATAAGCAACTTTGCCTTTCAGTCATCAGTTCCCTCTTACTCCACTCAGTTGACTAGTTCTTCACAATTTATTCAATGTACAAGCATATTATTTCTGTCACTTAATAATACAAGAAATAAAAGTGAAATTGTTACAACTGGACTAAATAACTTTATAGGATACTTCTATGTTCTACACTATTACATTTATTAAAGCTCTGCCATATTAAAGTGAATTAAACATTCATCACTGCCTTACATAGGAGATCTCTTGGTTCCTTGATAGAAACGAAAATTCCTTCCTTCATTCCAACAGATTTTATGTAGTGAAAGCCCCAAAGAACAGAGACCACAGTGTATTTTAAAACTGTAATTTTATGCAACCACCAAAGCAATTCATGAACTGCTTGTGGTTTTGTGACATTGTCAAAAACAAAGTTATATCATTCTTGGGTGATTCATTATATTATTGCCTCTTACTTTCAGGACTGAGGAAAATGAAAATAATTCATTGAACAATTCTTATACCACTTAATGCTGCAAATAAATAGTTTACAGGTAATTCATCATGTTCTCTAGCTTTCAAGTGTCAAATTTGCAATTTATTGTTGCCCACAGAAATTTATCCTGCAAAGCTGACATCCAGGGCTTTACTGACTAGCCCTGGAGAAATACCTACTAGTATTTCCAGAACAACCAAGCAAGCAGAAAAAAAAAGGAGGACAGAGTACTCTAGCAGTGACTTGCTTTAACTCTTCTTGCCCAGTGTGACATCTTTGACCTGTACACATTGTGAAATAGCACTCCTAATTCTTTGTGGGAGGAAGATGAATGTAAAGACAGAGCTTCTGGTACTTTCTCTAAAGGCCTTGGCTTGCAAATCTCTGCTGGTTGTAACCAGGTGCCTCGGCAGAAGGAAGGGGACCATGAATGAGCACACGGCTTACTCCAAGTGCGGCTTGGTAATCAACATAAATGAAAATGTTACTAAGAGCTCCAAATATGACAAAAACATTGCATTTTGATTCAAATCTGTATCAAACGGTTATCAGTGATAATTGAACTACTTTTTTTTTATGCTAAGGCTCACCAAACAGTCTCCTGGCTCTGTCCTGTCTCTCTTTCTTTCTCTCTGGTCTTGTCCTTCAGATGAAGATGTGCACCAGCTCACAGACACATTGTCTTGTGGGTTGCCCACCTCCTCTCATCACCATTCCCCGGTTTGCTGTGGGGACTGAACTGCAGCTGTTGTGCACTTCATACCTGGCTGTCTGGGAAAGTGTCTGCCGCGTGACTGAAATGCCCAACACATGGCTGGGCCACTCTCTCTGTTAATAACGTGAACCTTCATTTTAGTGGGCGACACTCTTCCATCACCATAAGTGAGCTAAAGGTTAGAAATACGTCTGCCTAAGAGAGTTTATCTAGTGTAAAACAAACAAAGTTATTTCCTTCTTTTGCCATTTTAAATTAAATTTATTAAACCTCACTTTGTGTTTGTTTGGGGTTTCTTTTAAGAAACTTAGCAAAATTTCAGCTTTTATTTGACTTTTTCCTACTCCTTGAAAATGTTTTAAATGATGCTTAATTGTACCTACCCCCAATCAGCATTGTGCAAATGGAGAAGATCTTTTCAGCATCAGTATTGGCTGAAACATTTCCAAAACCAACACTGGTGAGGCTGCTGAGAGTGAAATACAGGGCGGCTATATAGGCACTTCTGATTGATGGGCCTCCTAGTGTATTATTCTCATAATAAGGAGATTCAATTCGTTTTCCTAGCTCATGAAGCCAACCTGCAAAACAAAGCATAAAAAGAATTACTACTAAGTATTACTGACACCACCATAAAAAAGACATATTACATAAAAAAACAGTTCTAGAAACCCCCACAAACCTACTTAAAAGACAGTATATTCTTCACACAATTCCAAGAATAAAAAGAACATTACCCTGTAGGAATTTAGGCAGAGCATTAAGTGTTGTGTCCGTGGGGTATTTATTTTTATGTAGGATTTTTTATGATAAGTACTGCATTTCTGCATTGAAATCAAGTGGTTTTGAATTGCATATTACAGGTCTAATTAGATAATTTATAAAATCCATTAAGTCACTGAAAAGAAAAAAATCTTCACCTAATAGCACTGCAGCAACAATGCAACATCATTTAATTCTTTCCATTAATTAATGCTTGGAAAGCTTTTGACATTCTAAGACTAAATCATTATAATAGTAATTACATATTCAGAGCTTTTCACATGTTTCTTTTTACAGTAGAAAAGATTCAAAGAACTAAACATAACTTACAAACCAGAACTAATTTTCAAAACATGCTTCAGTAAGTATTTTCTAAATTGTTCATTTAATCTTTCCTTTCATTTTGATAAACGAGTCTATGTATGCCAGAGAAAGCAGAATTAGCTACTGCCTCAGCTATTTGAAAAAAAACAACAAAACAACCCCAAACAACAATGCAGGAAAAAAAGTGCAGCTGGAAAACACAACCTGAATGAATTGCATAAACACAATGCTTCGCAAAAATCAAGATAGGGAAAAAAAGAAGGATAAAAATCTATTCGTGTGCCCGGTTTGGCCTGTCAAACTGCTTTCTTCGGAGATTGGGAATCTTTCTTGGGTATACAGGGAGAAATGCCAAAAGAAAATAATCGTGACAGACAGAGTTTTATTTTTACAAAAATTGTTTGGGGTTCTCCCTCTTGTAAGCTGGAACCTGACAGACAGAATCACCTCCCGAAGCTTCGTCTCTCTCCACTCCAGTCAGCATCCATTTCTATGAATCCAAATATGAACTGGGGAAATCTCATTGCACAGGATGTCTGCAAAAGTAGGGGGTAGATTTAAAGTATCTGTCCCAGCACTTCCAATTAAGTTGGAAAAAAAGCCTGTAGGAATTTAGCACCTGGAGTAGACCTGCTGAACTATGGCTGCTCCCATGCTCAGCTCCAGGCTTTCTGGCATGCTCTCCTCCAGAGAAAGCTTAGCCAGAAGGGCTGGGTAATTGCAGAGCAAGGTCTGGCCACGACCCTGCTGACCCACTCTGTGCAGAACAGGGAATTTAATCAAAGGCATAAATGAAAGCTATCTGCATTGTCATACAATGGCAGTACTGAGTAGGATGTTTTAGCTTGCCAACAGGCAAAAAAGCATATGAAAATCTCCTTGATTTTGCCTGGATAGATAGTACGAATCATGTGGGGATATTTTGTATTTGTGCCTCCCAATTATTTAAAATGAAAGTAAAGCAAAATGGAAAGAAAAAAAAAGAAGCCTAGCTGAGTCAGTACCAGTCCTCTGTACACTACTTTTTTCTGAGATTACACTACATTTCCCCACCAGTAACATGGCCCTTTGTATGGCAGATTTAATTCCTATGTTTCTATAGTAGGGAATATAATCACAAACATTAAAGAACATAGAATAAAAACCCAAGAAAATCATTGGGAGAGAGGAGACAAAGTTAAAGAAAGACTATCTAAACCTAATGTAAAGTAATACAATCAAAAAGTTCAAGATCAGCTCAAGATTGTTTCAGTTGCAAAACTGAAAGAAATAATTTTTTTTAAAGAACTGTAACTGATGTGCCTTTTAGGAGAAAATCTCCTTCCTTGGAGTGTTCTAAAAGCCACTGAAACTCGACCTGTGTATTTCCATTTTTCTCACTTTTCATGCATTTTCAGTACTATCCAGGAAAGGTGGGTGACTGCATCCTTTAACTGAGAGATATATGTGAACTGGTTTCTCCTTTACAGCTCACTTTATGTTCAAGGTTTTCATCCAACCCTAAGGAAACATCATTAACATCATTGTTCCTAAAGGATTCATTGCTGCTAAAAAAGGTAAGGTAAAAAAAAATGAGTGTCTACATTGTGTCAATCAGTAGAAGTCTCTGTAATATTTCTACAGCAATTCCACTATCAAAATACCAATATAATCATTTTACAATTTCTAACAAACAATTCTGGCCAAGACACCAGTATCTGAGATGAGTTTAGTACTCACTATCTAGTTCTGTGGTATAAATGTTCTCCTCAGCTGGATGTACAGCTTAGCACTGAGCTACAACAGGAGCAGTTAGCAATGATTAGCAACACTTAACAATTGCTAAAATAATGCCCACAATGTAAAGAAAAGCTATTAGGTAAATTTATTCAGAGATTTAGACTTGGAAGAGAAAACATATCTCTGAAAGGGAAAACCCAAAAAATATATTCCTCTGACTTGTAGATAAGAACCTGTTTACAGCTTCTCATTTCTATTTTGGCTGGCAGAGATTATCCTAATCAGGAACTTTTGAAAAAATTATATAAAATGCTGCAATATCTTCCAGATCGACTGCACCTCTCATTTTTCTGCTGATAGCACTGCATTTTTTTTCAGTTTCAGGATAGAGGAAAGATAATTTTGGGTGTAAATACTTTCTTCAGCCAGTGGAAATAGTCATGAGGTAGCACCATTGACTAATGCCTTTTCCTTTTGAGTTCCTGTAGGTAACAGCTCTCAGCAGATTCTCTGGCAAACTTGAGTAATTAATTTCTGCCCTCAGGGAAGAAGAGAAAAATAAATATACCTTGTAGTCAGAGGAGCTTCCTAGAATTTAACATTATGAATCTTGTCTGGTTCAGAATTAGCATTGTCTAGGTATAGCTCTCTGACTTTGAAAACGTTTTAAAGTGCCAATTATCATAATTAAGAGGAAGGCCTTTCAAAGGGAAAAAGAGCACTTAAGTAATCAAGTCCCATTGGAAAAGTCAATAGGAATTGGATATCTAGCTCCATTAGGCTACTTCGAAAATTGCTGTAAGACTCTGTATTGAGTTTCATTTACTTATATCTGGGAAATGCTCAAGTATCAGCAGAAGCCTAAAAAAGCATTTAAACCTCCATAGATGACATATTTTTTAACTGGATGTAAACCACATTATTTCATTTACTGGACATCCAGAAAATCAGTCCTTCCCCTGGCCTGGTGCTTTCTCTGCATTCTCTGCATGGCTCCCTGTCATTTGCAGCTTCATTCTGTATTACTACTTAGATTTTCCTTACATGCCAGACACTTAACATACCAGAACACTGCCTGGTACTTCAAAAACTTACAAATTAGTTGCATTTTCTAATGCATTAATTAACCACAGCACTCGTTCTAAAAATAAGAGAAACTTTTTTTTTTCCAGTTAAAAAATAGACCAAAAGTCTCTGGTTTATTCTGCACTACAGTGTCAGGAATAATAAATAGGTATGGATAAGGAGTGCCTCTTAGAGCATCCCTGAATGTCTGAAAGCAAGAGTAGTGATAATGCTAAAAGAGAAAAGCATGAGAAAAAGGCCAAGCTTCTCTCAGCTATGATTCCACACCAAATTTAGGGACTTCAAGTATTCCTAGGGGAAATGTAAAGGTAGAAAAAGCCTATCTGCTCTCACATAATCACTTTTTTTGATGTTTAGACTGTATTTAAACCTCATGCAGGGCCCTTTCATGCTAGTAAGGAGAGAGAGTAAGCAGTACTATGCCAATAGTAGACAAAGGGAATAAGTAGTGAGAAATGCTGGAATAAGCTAAAGGACACTGTGGGTTGTCTTTAGTAAGGGTTATATTTAAGAACTGTGTTTGAGGCTGAGTTTTGCTTTTCTGGCTGAACTGAAAAGAAATAATAATAAAAGAATGTCCTGAATTGGAGCACATGCAGCCTTCTGATAGAAATAGATTATAACTTTCAAGACAGAAGTCACTATCTTATGACTACTAATGTGTGTTGCAGTGAACAGTTTAGGGCCATTAAGGAGAAGATAAAAACTATACAGGAGAAATTATATCCTTCATCACTGGAATGCATTTTTAAATTAAAATCATCATGTAGCCTGAGAGCTGTCTTGGTTCCCACTGCAGTAGTCCCTTATCACTGCTGATAGCTCCTAATTTCGGATCTAGAGCCAGGCAGCCACGAGCTGTAGGTTTGCACAGCAAAGCACATCACCCTTTCATTACACAGCTGCACCCTCTGATCTGCAAATAAACATCTCATATTTCCATTTTAAAAGCGGGAAAAATGTTCCAAGTGTCTATTGATGTCAATGAACCAAGATTTTTAGTTGTATCTTTCTCTATGTTTCTCTGTATTAACCTCCACAAAATAAACCTTAAGGCAGAGCAGTTGCTAAGAGAGAGCAAGTAGGTGAATTTCCTTCTTTTTAGGTAAAAGCACCTGTGAATACAGTTTCTGTGATTTTAGATGTCCAAATCTTCCCTCAACTATCTATGTGGCTTCTTCAGAATGTATCATAGTTAAAGTGAATTTGAGGAGTGTAGGCCAGAGCTAATATTGTATTTGAAATAAGGTTTTTTATAAGACCATAATGAATACATTTTACCATATCAAACCCTAATTGTCCTTCATTAGACATTAAAACATTAGCTTCACTTTTAAGATTGCTTCCAAAGAATTTTGCACAGTTACTCTCTAGATGTTGCTGACTGATATAATACATTCAGAATCTAAAGGTGTATAAGGAGATGAAATCATTTTACTTCTTCTTGTGTGTATGACTGCATTATTAAATAATCATTGCCTCTGTTCTCATGGTGATTACTTTTTAAAGGTAGTCAGGTTCTTCACAAGAGCTTCAAAGCCCTTTTTATCCTTGTCTAGCCAAAACATTTTTGACATGTGCAATCTTTTCCTGCTAAAATATTTGTAGTTTTTCCCCAGACTATTAAAAGACCAAACAGCACCATTCCTACTATTTCACCCTGTGGAATGTTGCTGTTACTCTTTCACTGCCACAAAACCTGATCATTTGTTTACAGATTTGATCTATGGTGGAGTTTTGCATGTCGTGTTAGGAGAGGCTCCCAGGTAGCAGAGCAGGTGGTTTTAGGATGAAAGGACCCTAGAGAGGACAGGAGAAATCATACCTTCAACCACTGCTTCTGGAGGACTGTAAATGTGCCAGATCTTGTTGGACTGAGTAGATAAGTAGAACAGGAATCAGGCTTTTCTTTCACACAAATTTGGGGGGGGAAAAAAGCTACTAAACCTGCCCCCAACCCCTCTTTCCCCCCTTCCCCAAAAAACCCCCCAAAACCAGAACAAGACACAGTCATGGATGTGTGATACAGTTGCATGTTCTGAAAATGTGAAAATACAGCTCCAGCACATGTGCTCAAGTGGCAGAGTTGCACACTAGTAACATACAGGACATGAATTTTCAAAATGAAGACAATAAGTAAATGTTATATGTGTAAGAGGAAACCTGAGGTGTGTCAACAAGTACAGGGTACAAAGGAACAGCTTTGGCCAAGAGGCTTATATTTGAAGAAAATTAGCTGGTATTCTAGATAAGTAAAAGCTAATTAGCAATGCACAAAATTTAAACTAGAATGATTTAAATATTAGTACAACAAACATAACCCCAATGGCTGCAGGACAATGAGGAACAATTTGCATTAATCTAGTTCCCTTGATCTTTATTCTGCTAAGACACTTTCTGCAAAGAGTAGACACCTAAAATGAGAAAGAACACAAATGTGATAAAGACAATAACGTATCTCTCAACTACTGAGACTGCGTTAAAGTCACAAAATAGTTTATTCCAAAAACCAGTTTTCTTATTTTATTTTTGTAAAATATGGTTCTTATCACAGTATATTCTTTATTATGATGAATTTAATGATTTTTTTTTTTCTTAAACTAGAAAGACAAATAACATGGGTAGGACTGAGACTGGTAGTGTTACTGGACTAAAGAAACATCTACTGTACCCACTTATTCAAATTTTGTGGAAGGAAATTTTTGCCATGACATAGAAAAGAAACAGATTTAACTTGGACTATAGGAAGCATAGTTTTTTCTCAGCTGCCTGTGAATGAAGTCGTTGTGGTAGAGGCACTCTCAAGGCTGCCCTGTGTGACCCTGGGAGCAGAGCCCAGACGCCAGCTGTGCTGACTTGGAACTGCCATGCATGCAGCAAGGATGGGGATTAGTGCTTCAGATTAGTGCAAGGCAGGGGTATCTGCCCTCCACAGATCACAGCGTTACCTTTCTCTTACCTTTGAAACACACTATCTGTATACTTTTAAATCTAATTTATGTCTATTTTAATATTTTTCCCCATTTTTGTATGTTAAGGTCGTAATCCCTTGTAACTTTCTGGTGCATCAATTGCATCAACTAATCCGGGTAATGAAGGGTTACCTATGTTAAATTTGTACAAGCAGATTATAGTTGACCTCTGGTTGAGTAGATTTTCAAGTGCCAAAATGTGAGAGGTGGTTATTACTTTGATGGAAGCTACACAAGATTTTCTATACACATATATAAAAGTTTATACACATTTACTTGTAAATGTCCACATTATAGATATAATAAAGAAGAAAAAAAAAAGCCCAAAAATACATTTAATATGTAATCTAAGAGGAGAAAAATAACTCCTTGTGTATCAAGTACTCTATGCTTCTTTCTATTCAGTAGATAAAATCTTTAGAGGGGACAGGACAAACTTTATAAGATTTCATGCTTCAGATCTCAGATGATCATCTCTTTAAAGCCTAATCCATAAACAAAAATAGAGTCTTCTTTCATGCAACTGCTATATATATATGTCATTTAAATATCCCTGTGAAAATATTAACGGCATATATTTGGGGACCTTGCAAACAATGGAAATTACAAAAATGTAATATTTTAAAATTACAAGTAAAAGA
The DNA here is from genome assembly GCA_013397865.1 of Struthidea cinerea. Lineage (NCBI taxonomy): Eukaryota > Metazoa > Chordata > Aves > Passeriformes > Corcoracidae > Struthidea > Struthidea cinerea. Next base: position 277,970 of record VZTI01003270.1, read on the forward strand.
GTTGAGAATTTCAAAGCCACATCCTTCTCAGAAATAAACCATGATGAAACATCTCTTCAAAACTATAGATGAGGATTAACCAGTAGCAAATTTGAGGATCACTGTCGTACAAGAAATTAGGTGAACACTAGGAATGGATAGATTCAATAAATATGCCGTTTGATTTCCATTGCAGAGAAACTGGATAGAATTTTTATTATACCTCTTCCCAAATTAACAAATGAAGAGAGATGGTCATGAGCCAAAATCCAAGTCACAAACACGCTCCTGATATACCTGATAATTCCCACCCCTGCATCTACTCTTTTTTTTTTTTTTTAAATGGATCAAATTTAAAAATCATTATTTGAACATATCAGGTGAAATTGTAATTCTCTTTCAGACTTTGGGAATTCTACCACTGATTTTCAAGCATCTGTAACATCATCCAGAGAAAGTTTGAACTTGGATGTAATGCAGTCAGAAGAGAAAAACAAAGGTAAAAAGTGAAGGTCCCTGTATGTCCTATTGCTCTTGAGGTTTGGACATTCAAGATGCACAAGACTCTGTAGTCAAAAGCAGGTGGGTGAAATGGTTACCTTCGTATCTGGTTCCTTTTGAATGCCTGCCTTACCCTTTGCAGGTACAACAATCTGGAAGAAACTGTGTCTTCCCCAAGATCCTTAGGGAAAGTTTTTGACTATCTAGAGACCTACATTGAGATAAATGTTTTAAAGACTTTTAAAACCCATTGAGCATTCCAAACTAAATGTGTACTCCTTTGGGTTAGAGCATTTCTAAACACAAGTTAACCTCTGCCAGGTCTACCAAAAGTTCATTTCGTTTGAAAGGTGACAACCTATGTATTTCTTGTATAAGGCTAACTAATACCCTTTGTAAATATATTGGCTGTTGTATTTCTAGTTGAATGTATACTTAGAAGGTATCATGGAAAAGCTTACATTTTGCAGAGCTTTAACTCATCTAACTTGACAAAGTCATAACAAGATATTGACCCATTTCAGTTCTCACTGAAAATGAAGCTTTCATGGTGAAATAAATACTCAATGAACTAAGTAGTTTCAGCAGGAAGAGGAGCTCAATCAAGGAATTAAAAAAAGGAGAAAAAATCTAAGATTCAATTGCAATGTTCCTCATAACAAGAAGAACACTGTTGAACCGACAGAAGTGCTGAAAACCTGAAAGTTAGGCTTTAATTATCTCATAAAACTCAACTCTAAATTTCAAGTATTACTATTTAGAATAAAAAAGTAACATTTTTCTTTTCTCATGGTAAAATTGATGCCACCTGTGAGGTATGGACAAAACTTCCTTGTAGGAAGTAATTCCTTGTCATCACCAAGGTGTGGTCTGTTAAATAATTTATACTTTAGTTTTGGAGTGCCATGAGTGCAAGAGAGATACTTCCTATGGGAAGCTTGCAATCCACCCCAGTGAAGGCACTATAAGGATTATAATGGGATTTCCAACGTCTCTGGTTGATCGCTGTTGGGCACGTTCATGGCTTAAAAATGGTAGAGCAAAAGGCCTGATATTAAATACTTGCAGTGATATCATTTTATTAGAAAACAATGTTGGAAAGATCTATTTAAAAATATTTAGTTAGCAACAAGTTAGAACAGTCAGGAGTCCGGCATATCTTCCATCTAATGCAAAATCCTACATAAACACTCTACAAAACACAGTGCATATGAATTAACAACAACTTCACACATTTCAAGCCCTGCGCATTTCTACACAGAATCTAACTATAGTTTGCACATTAAATCTTAGAATTTCTAGATGATGTCCTATCTTCTTTTGTCTGCAAAATAAAGTTTTGCGCTTTCACTTTTTCCCCTACTGTAAGAAATCCCTGAGGAACAGCCCAGATAGAGTTTCACAGTCAGAGCCCCAGCTGCTTCTTAAAATTGGTAGATAATTAATGTGAATTAGCTATTTACATTTCTTCTTCACCATGCAGCAAAATATTGGCTTTCCAGAGAACTTCACGCTTACAATAGAGTTTATTCTGGTGAGAGAAGAAAGAAAGGAATGCTACTGGGGGGAGACGTCCCTTTGGGCAGGGCTCCAGGACAGTCTCGTAAAAGCCAGCTAATGCTCCGCATGAACGTAGAGGTTATCACCTCTATAAGGCTCTGGGTGAGTTGTCCCTCTCACCCCTATGCTGTGTTGCTGCCTGGCTGCCTCATAGGGCTACAGATTGCATCTCTGGGACATGCAGCTGGCATTCTGTGGGTGGCTAAACCAATCAGACAGATCTGTTGCTCATATTTATGAGGAAGACCCCAGTATAGCTCCATACCAGCCTGACAGTATAATGTAATAAAGATTCCCCTTACAGCAGAGATACATTTATTCCAAGGTAGAGACCTGTCTATATTACATATAAGAGCCCTGTATAAGGATTTTAAGAGCTGACTCAGCAGACCTGCAAGGAACACATTCCTCTTGATATTTTATGATAGTTCTCTAAACATTTAGACTTAGTGTTGCAAAGAAGCTCCAGTGTACATGGTCAGTGCACCTGCATTCCTGCAGAACTAGGTCATAAATTCCTTCAGCCTCATTTATCAAGGAGTAAGTAAATTTAGAAAAGGAATGTTCTTGAAACTCTTCTCTGTGATAAGTTCGTACAGCTCTCCTCAAGAGTAATTTGTCAGATGGCTATGTTAGAATATGTGGGAGATTTAAATCCCTCTTGCTTTTCCCAGTCAGCAGTTTACTTTCTCTTCCTCACATCACTGAATCACAGAATCAACTAGATTGGAAAACACCTTGGAGATCATCGGATCCAAAGAAAGGACAAAATGGGGAAATTTTCAATATCAACTTCCTGTGACAGTAGCAGACAATACATGCAAAGCACTTGCTATAGCTAATTATAAAATTAATATATTTATTTATAAAATAAAATTTTTTATTTTTACTAGGAATAGTTTGCAAACAGCTCTAATGCCATTAATATATTTGGAGTGAAGAAAAACACCTTTTCATTTTTTAAAAAAAATTGTCTTGCTATGTTCTCCCCAGTATCTTTTCCTAGGGTTCTTACACTAAAAGAAATTAGTAGCATAAGTAAGTTAGCTACTTTTTTTGTAATATGGTATAGTGTTAATTTAATTTTTAGATTACAGGTAAACCATACAAATCTAAACATGTAGGTAATTTGAGAAATAAAATTGCAAGGCCATAATCAGAAGTATATAATTCACGTGAATATCATCTTCTTTAAGGAGATGCTCATACTGTCACTGCACAGAGTTTCAGTATCTAACATTTCTGCTCCTTAGGTAAACTGGCTGCTACTGTCCTTTTCCAGGCTATTAAATGCCTTGCAGCTAAGCTTGGAACTAGACACGTTTGTGCTCGTCGTCCACTCAGTGCAAAGAGCACGTCCATCTATGCCCTCTTTGCTTCCCTGTGCTCCAGCGGTCTGTACCCATCTGTTAGAGCTTTTCTTATCTTATATTAAGACTGTAATACCCTCTTGGGCAAGAGCAGCCTTTTTATCCTGTGTTAATTCAGCAATGGAGACAAGAGGGCCTTGACCCATGAGCAGCATCCCAGGTGTTCCTGCAATAAAATTTATGGTAATGAGGGGTTTTTTTTATGGTGTCAGCTAAAGAGTTAGAAACCTGTTTTGCAGTTTTATGTGTTTGGAGTTCAAATCGTGCCAAAAACGTTTTGAGCTACTGCAGGCAGGATATTCATGTCTTTTTAAAGAAATTAGCATTCTCCGCCATAAGCAATACAGATGATTTTAAAATGAAACCTTTATTATCAAAATATGACAAAATATCCCACACAACAAAGCCTTGCAGAATGTAAGTTTTAAAGTTGCTAGCAAAACTTTGTGTCTAAATGTGTGCAGCATGGCATAGTTGGTAAATTAATCTCACCTCTACCCTGCTGTTCTCACCTGCTCAAGTTTCACCATCAGAGAAATACAGACTGAAGTCTTTCAGTCCTTGTGACAATTTCTCAGTCCTAAGAGTTAATATAATAAAGTTCTGACTCAGAATCTGCAAATAAATTCTCATGGTGGTAATGACAGTGGTAATCAATACCTTAAAATCTTTGTAAAAAAACCCCATACTGTTCATTTGCAACAGCAAGGTATCAAGAGGACTACATTTTTTTAGAAAAACCGAGTGATATGCTACACATATTTTATATTTTCATTCTGTCTGACTGCCAGCAGTCTGCAAGAGTAGAGCTGTTTACTTCCAGACTCTGCAGTAAGAGTCCTCTCTGCTTTTTAATCTGAGTTATACAAGAAGTGGTCCCTGACAGGTGGTACCTTCCCCTCTCCTGCCATCTTCCCCACTCCAGAAATCAAGCCAACTTTCAGCACCTCCTGCCTGTTCAAATGCAGTCTCCCAACTTGGCAAAACAGGGCCAGAATCCTCAGCATGGAAACTGTTTCCTTTCGTAGGTCTAACTACAAATGAAAGGTTAACTTCAGAATTGCAATAAATCCATGCTAATTTCCATCTGACTGGCCTGCATAATCACACAGGAGATGATAATGACAGTATGGAGTTCAGTTTGGGTCAGTATAGACTGCTCCAGTCTACATGACATGCATTTCTCCTTGTCTTCTGTATTAATAACATCCGTGCTGGTTAGATAATGGCTGAGTAGGTTAACTCCCACTAAAATCCCCTCCTTGCTTGCTCCATAGTTTTTACGGCATTGTCTAAGTATTTTCCTCTGTGTTCTTATCGAAGGACCCACGGTGTTGTACAGGGACCTGCCTCTGAGAGGCAGCCATATGATAAACGGTGCTAGGACTTTATTTGCTCTTTCCTTGTCTTAGTTTTTCATTCCTTGATTCTACAACATAAGTACCAGTTTTCAATTCGTTTTTTTATTATGTGCCACTTGAATCAAGGAACTTTAGATCCAAACATATTTGGCTTTTGTGAGGGGGGAATCAACAACAGGGGATATTTTACTCCAGCTTGCATCTAAAGATAATAAAAAACCCCAAGAATTTGCACTGTAATAAGGGCTTGATGTAAAGAAAGAGTAAAAAGTGAAGAAAAAAGATGGTGACTTAGTGGAAAAGCACACAAGGTTTTTAAAGTTGCGGCAGTTCTGAAATAATACATCTGTGTCTGCAGATATGACAGGTCTTTTTGAAGTGAGTGACATAAGGGAATCCTAAGCATTAGCATTTTTATCTCTAGCTCTCTTAAACCTGACAATGAAAAACAATTTAAAATAATTAGGTATAATTACTTTTACAGAATGTTTCTTGTGTAAAACGTTACATGCTGCAGAATTCATTGACACACTCTCACAGATTCACGTTGGCTTCTTTGGCTGAAAGTAGTTACTAGTTAACTTTGAGCACTGTCGCCTGAAAGTACAAAAGGAACAGAAATATTTTCCAGCGTACGGGAAAATGGAAGAGAGCCCGGAAAGAAAAGACTCTTGAATAATTTCTTCATTTCTGTACAGAAATTATTTTCTATTCTGGCAGCAGAAAACCCTTCTTTTATCAAGCACCTTCTCTGGTAAAGGGCAGAGAAAAAAGGATAAATAAATAGGAAATAGAAATATATGCAAAGGACACCTCTAGATTAAAAATTTAAGGCATGCTTGTGCTACAGAACAAAAGCAAAGCTATTTTAGTCATTATGGGATGTCTTCGGAATGCAATACAGCATTCTAACACCCTAGGATCTCTACCTTTGCAATGGGGCTGAGAGGCAGTCCAATCACATATTGAAGCAGCTGCTGAAGAGATTTCAAAATATATAGCAAAGGCTTTGTGGGTTTAAACTGGATTGAAAAGATACAGTTTGAACAGCCTAGACATGAGCTTCTAAACAGACGTAGAAATTTCTAAGAAATCCTAACAGAACTTCCTATTACACCAATGTGTAAGAGACACTAATGTTTTAACAAATTGTACAAAGCTCTCTGAGGAGGGTAGTGTAACCCTGGAACAAGGTACCTAACCAAGGTTTGCAGGACTTGGATGGAGCAAGCTGTGTTTGACCCGGTTTACTGCGTGTTATAGTCCTGGTTCAACTATCTGGCTGGTTTGAATGAACCCCAGAGGCTCTCTGCAGCCATGAGTTCTACAGTTCCAAGTACAGCAGTTAAGGTTTAAAGACTCTGATGTAACTTCAAATTGATTGAACAGAGCCTTTATGCACAATATGTTCAACTTCCAATAAATTATACTCTCTGGTGTTCCCATTACAGAAGCCACGTGGAAAGATCCTGGTGTTATTTTACCTCTTGGGACTATCCCTTCTTCTGGGGTGTTTACTAGGCAGATTTTTTCCCTACGTGTGGCTCTGAGAATTTCTTTTATGGTTGCAGAAATTTGTCCAGATACAGCTTCTACACTGAGATAAAAACTGCTTTCTCGAATTAATAAATGATACGTAGGGAATCTGTGGTTCAACACAGCAGGACACTTTGTCAAATCTCAGGGGCTTCATCGGCGCCCCAGATTTTTATCTTTGACTTAAAAACTGTCCAGAACTTTTTCTGCTAGTTACAAAATATCGGAAATGTATTAATAATGATGTAAAAATTTAACACTTCATTTAATAAGCTACTTTCATGCCTGTTTTTTTCTGGGCTTCAAATCCAATAGGGCGTCTCATTCCTGGGGTATTTGGTGATTGCTAAAATGGTTCAATCAGAAGGCAAAGTATGGTGTGTAAAGGAAAATACAGTTTAATCAAGGAACTGAGCCTGTAGGAAAGAACAGCAGGGAAGAATGGCAGAATAAAACTTACTAAGGCCCAGAGCAGCTAAAATACAAATTGGTATTAATCTAAATGCAAAAAGAGTGTTTCAGTTCAGCTCAACAAATGGTATTTTGGTTTCACTCACCTGCACCTCAAAAACAGTGGTTTGGGTTTACAAATAGAAAATTGAATAATTTCCACAAACTTAATTTCTATGAATATTTTAAAATATAAATTTGTATTTTAAATCCTGACAAGGTCTAGTATACGCTGGTCTGAAAAGAAGGATTTTCATAAAGAGAACCTGTTGTAGAAAGTATATTGACATATGGCTTATATTTTTATATATAATATGTATTTATCATACAAAACAGGCAAAAAAGGTAGGGCCAGGGTTTCAGATAAGGCATTCCAAGACCTTAATTTGTAAGTATAGTTCTTTACCATATGCAGACAGGTTTCCACACATATTTCCCACATATGTTCTGGTGATTACAGTTTTGCACATAAAACCCCCTTGCAGCAGTTAAATTTCTCTGTGTCCAATCAAACAGACTGACAGACACAGAAAATACTATGTGCCTCTGCTTGTACTGTACTCAAATAATGAATATTTATGTTTATCTGCAAACAGGATTTCTTCAAAAGCCAGATGAACTTTCTCTCATTTGTACCTTATTCAAAAGTCTAACCCAATTAGAGAAAAAAAAAGGTTTTCTTTCATTAATATTCCACACCATAAGCTTCTCCAAATTTAGCATCATATGTAGTATTTCACAACAGAATTATTTTCACCATTCAGGTAAGGTATCCAGCAGACTTTAAATAAATATTTTTGGTTGTTTAAAAATACACAAGTACATTAATTCTAATTTCTTCATGTTTTTAATGATTTTATCTATATTTGTTCTAACAAGGCTAGGTATTGTGAACCTCAAAAAATTAATGGAAAATTTACACATTGCATGTACAATAAAAACGTTACTTTCACAGAGGAGTAAAACTCTTAAGGATTAAAAAAGGCAATAAAATTATTTAAAAGCATTTCAATGTTAGATATTCTCCTGGGATGAAAATTTTCTGTTTGAACTACTTTAGAGTGTTTCATCACTATGTAATGCTTCAGTATTTCGGTATATCCTTGTCTTTTTCAAAGTATGTGCAATGTAATAAGTACTGCTTGTAGTCATTCATAAGATGAGTACTTTTAAAAGTTTCATAGCTTCAAAGTGATAATCTTGTTTTGGTTGTCTAGGTTATTCCTATTTATTATTTCTGTATGACACTCCAGGGGCTAATTATTTTATATAGTGCTGCAAGAAACAACCCAAACTAGTTAGCTGAGTCTCTCAGATATTGATACCCCAAAATACTTCACAAGACTGGTAACCATCAACCATTTCCTTCAAATATTAATTAGAAGTGGATTTTCAGCCCTGCATCCCACAAAAAAACTAAGAAAATAGACAGGAGAGTATACAGGTATTTCCATTCCACACAACAAAGGACTTTCAATACAGGTACCAAAGGTCAACAGAGCACTACAATTAATTTTTCTAAATTGAAAATACCAGCACTCATGCATGGCATAAGTATATTTTTAAATTCTTTTTCTTAAAGATGCCTCTTCAAAACCAGAAAGGACCATAGTTCCAGAGGAAAGGGTTCTGTTACTACTAATGACAAAAAATGAAGAAAACCGATAATCAAGAACATAGTGAAGCAGTCTGGAAGAGAAATTAAAACCAAATGTTCAGGTACAGAGATGACAGACTGAAGTGAACAATTGATCACTGCTAGCGAACCATGTGCTGTGTGATGTAGTCAGCACGATGTTCTTTCCTGCTCTGCACAAGGATTCATAAATCTACACATGTCAGTTCTAACCTGATGGATGTGTGTGTTTGGAGCAGTGAAACCAATACTTTACAGCAGAACACAGTTCTCCTGGCTGAGATCCTTGGAAATTTACAAGTACTCTTTCTGGCAGTGAGGAGGTTTCCCTTAGTTCTTGCAGTGCCACAAAACAAACCGAACTGCTGCTCCCACTAAAGCAGACCAGGGAGTGCTGGGCACCTGTGCCGAACCTTGCCATCTGCCAGACAGCACGAGGGCAGCTGCCAGCTGCAGCCTTTCCCAAGACTCCAGCTGCAGTTCATTAGTACTAGCTCTTCATAAGCTGAACATTTGTTGAAATTACTGGAAGCTGTTTTGATATAGGTGCAGGCTCAAACTCCGGAAGGTAGGTCTGGAATACAGAAGTAGGTACATATACCTGCATGCACCAAACACTTCCATCATCTGGTTCCAAAACCTGATCATCCCTTAGCACTACAGTTTTACCATGTGTCTTCTCTTAGCTGATTTTCCTGACAGCCCCACTACCTGGGGATTTATGATCACACAAAATCTCAGTTTTCATATTTTTTTTCAAACTAAGTTCCTGGTTACCACTGTTGCTAAGGATGTTATGAACATGAGTCTCATAGGATTCAAAAGCAGACTGATAATCACACATTTTAAAAATCTCATTGTTTTTCATATTTTTTTGTTATGATTTTTGAATGCTTAGATTTAGTAAAAAATACTCATGTCACATTCAAACCCAAGTTTTTGTCCTTTAGCAGAAGGAAATGTTGTACAGAGACAAAGCTGGAATGATCTAAGATCATTAATAGTGAAGACAATTCATATATAAGGAAGAAGAAAAATAAACACCAAGCCTCTATCTCAACCTTCATACCAACTCTTCTCTCATGTCTATCCATTTAAGTAATTTTGTTTTGCAAAAAAAATTCATATTTACCTGCTTCTACAGTACATTCTGAGACTTAGTATAACATGAAAACACTAGGAGTCAAAAGTTAATTATTGCTTTGACAAATTATGTATTGTATTCATCAAGAATGGAAGTAATGGCACTGATTTTTCCAATATGATTTCTACTTTTATTTGCCCCATGGTTATGCTGGGTCTAAGAGCACCAGAAACTTGTTAGTTCACTAACATACATTATTTGTGGGAGAACTGGCAGATACACACTTACCTAAAAATAGACTTTCTTCTGAAAAGAGATAGCCTGAGTTTTAACCTGCATAAATATAACAATGCCACAAGTATCTATTGTCAAGGATATGCTTAAATCTGTACCTTCAGAATTCCTGGCAAGATTGCTCAGGACCTTGTGAAAACTAAAACCAGCTGTGTCTGGTTTCTTAGCATAAACTAGGAAAAAGCTTCCTGCCACTAAAACTTCCCAGACTGTTGAAACTCAAGAGAATCACAGGTAAATGTCTCTCTTAATAGATATTCCAGCTTGGTGCTGACTTACAAAATTCTGACAAGAGTGAAGCTACCTGGGGACCACAAAGGACTTGGGCAGGATTTAGGAACCTGAGCTCAAGATTTTAACCTAAAGTTTGCATCTAAGACATAGGACACCGACATTTTGGAAAACCCATTTCAGCCAACTTCTGCATCAGGCCAGAAGTGCCACAATCTTTACATGATTAAGACACTTGGAGATCCTCTCCTATCTGCACTTGGTGGGGATCTTTCAGCCACCTTGTCCCTGCATCTAAATTTCCTGAAGGACTCAGTGGGAAAGGTAGTTTTTGAATTCAGGCTGTTCACTTCAGCCCAACATGAGACTTTTAATACCTGAGTGAAAGGCCCTGAAGGCACAGCCTTGTTTTCAGCATTTCCTACTGGCACCACTCAGGTGCTGTGTACCTTTTTCTGTACCTAACTCTGTCACTGAGAGCTAATTGCAGGTATTCACTGGGAGTCAGGATCTGAGTCCTTTTAAAGGCTCTGACTGCAAGAGTGTGATAAACAAAATGAGTGTGGGAAGTTTTACACTGCAGAGTGTGTGAAACTACAGGGGTTCAGTCACAACTGAGTTCTTGTTTTCAAAAGTGCTGTAAATTAAAAAGCTAATAGAAAATGAGTAAAAACCTAAGATGAAACTTGAGGTATTCAATTGAAATAAAGATTTAAATAGCTGAAGAACAATACTCTTTACAGGCCTGATTTTAAAGCTTATTCCAAAGTTTATTTATTATGTATAACAGCACAGGTTATTTTTGTACTGTATTTTGCATTGATAACAACCCCTCCATAGTGAGAATGTTGTGCTACTGTAGGACTAACAAAAAGTTACAGCTAAATTTCTGGTGGACAGGAAGGAATTCTTTTTGAGACAGTGGCACAAATTATACCTGACAGTTTTGACTATCTAAGGGAGCCAGCATCCTGACTCTTGGCCCTCTCCTAATCTCCTCTCTACACTCAAGACAGCTGGGTTTCAACAACTCACATGGTTCTCACAGAATGAATGCCTTCAGCAACAGGAAATATTTTCAATATTATCTGTTTTCCATAGAGACAGATAGAAAAATAACTTTCTCATATATAATAAGAACTTGAATAACTCAGTATATATTAATACAAAATAGCAGTCAGCAAAGAAAGAGTACATGCCTAAATCTGATGCCAGCTAAACTATAGAAATGGGAGCCAATGGCACTGGAGTGTTAGGATCAGCCAGGAACCTAAACACAGTCTATCCTCTGCTCAGTGTCAGCTAACAGAAAATTAATCTCATTTTTACAGGTTGGTGAAGATCATGCCATGTCTCAGGGAGACATCTGTTTCACCAGTGAGAACAAAGGGGGGCAACAAGGTGAAATGCAACAGAGAGGGACCTGAAAATGCCAGAAGGGAAAAGCAGGACAAGAACTGTACCACTGCCTCCTGTGGGTGGGAATGATGTGTCCAGGAGTCATGGTTTTATCAGACATTAGAGTCAAGATGCTGCACATGGAACAGCTCTTTCCTAAGATGGGAGAACTTGCTGAGGTAAAGGTTTTCAGCATCTAAAAGCAGTGGCCATACTGTGTGTCTTCCAAATCTTGTAATCAGTTAAATCCAGCTATACTAGAGATAAGCAAGAGATCCAGTTTTTAACATTATGCTACACTGATATTTGTCCCAATGCCCCCACACCATGACAGTTCATCAATAATAGACCCAGACACTACACCTCTCTCACTATGCAACCATGTGGCTAAATTTGTGAATGTAACCATGTTTTTAAATTGTTTGCAATGGGACTGTTGCCTGAATAAGGACAAAAAGTGAAATAAAGGCTTACAATTACGTCCAGTAAGAACAAAGCAAATGCCATTTTCAGTTCTGGGTATTTTCATAGGAACAGCTTTATCACTCCCATTGCCCCAATCCAATGCAAATTAAGCACCACATTTGTTTAAATTAGCTAGAGAAATAGATACACAGAAGCAAATGCTGCTAGATCTGGGCTATGGTGCATATCTGATGTCACAGCAAAGTTCCAAGTATTAGTGCTAACAGTACTGCAGCTTTAAAACGTTTGCTTTAAGTGTTAGCAAACCTCAGTCTTGGAATCTGTGCTACAGGCTTTCTGAGGAAGCACTAAATGGAGGAAAGAAAAGCTAAAAGCCTTTTTCTCCCTCTGCCTCTCCCCCCAAAAATAGCAGCAAACATGAAAAGCAAATGAATCTTCTTTTCATTCCAGACATAATTTTCCTTTCCTAGGACAAACCCATTCCTATATTTCAGCTCTTCCATACATTGCATCATCCATACTCATGGTGCATCAGTTTTTCAGGTGGACATCACCTGAGACATTCCAGTGCAGAATAAAAAGTAGAATTTCCAAGAAAGCGACAAATTTCTTTTCATTAAAAAAAGTATAGGAATTGTAATTTTTGTATGGTATTTTTTAGTGTTGGTCATTAGAAAGCCTCTTAATGGCTGGAATAAACTTTGTGTGTGATGCATTGATGGAAACTTGAGTCTGCAGTTCTGGTATTAATATATTGAAATTAAAAGTTAAAAAACTAAAACCCGTAAGTATAAGGATCATATTCTACTGCTTTGTCTGCAGCAAGAAATCTCTTTTACATGCTCTCCAAAACACCACAATTTTTTCAGCTGAGATCTTCCTTTAAGAGAACAGAATATCCTTACTGTCTTGCAGTAATAGTACCTTAATTATACTCCAAGCAAGATTTCTCCTGTGTGCATTATTTGCTTATGATTTATTATGATTTCCAGATCTCATTTTACTTTGCTTAATCACTCACACTCTAAATTACACCTACCATTCTCCCCTCAACATATCCCCAGTGTGGATGCTATGAGGTGTAGTGAACTTGTCATCTGAAGTTTTCTTAAGGTGAAAAGAGAGGCTAGCTTCATATAATCACCAGAATAGCTAAAGATACACAGAGGACCAAGACTTAATTTCGTGGGGTTTCATCAGCAAGTAGTTTGCACATGGAGAGCAATAGAATTTGTACTGATTGAAAAGATTAAATAATCTAACTTTTTGTGCTCATATATGCGACCCATAAGCTTAACCAGAAATTTTGTCAGTGCTGGAGTGGTCTGGGCAAAACAAGAGCTTCATGACAGGTATCTGGAGTTTTCTGAGCTCTTTTCTTTAAACCAGTATCTAATACTTTAACATTTTAAAACCATTTCACTTAAAAAAACCCCAGACAAACAAAAAAATCCAAACAAATCCCCAAAGCTATAAATTATTTAACTTAGGTCTAGAGCTAATATCTGTAGAAGCATTACAGGAGTCATTGCAGTATAATTTTTATTATAAATTTATAGCGTCTAAATATTTTAGAGACCATCCATGAAGGTGGTGGAACAGCCTTCCAGGCAAAAATGCAAACTCACACATTTTGAAAAAAAAAAGCTAAAAAAATGCCTGGCTCAATAGAAAAGTCCTTTTTCCATATAAAAGGTGAGAGTCTGAGAGCACACACCGCTAAGAAGTGCCTTGACCCATCCAGTGTGGAAGTGCACTGCCTAGAGATGTTGAGGGAAGGTCCTTGATTGTCACAGGTCAAGGTAAGTGAGTGGTGAGGGGCTGTTAAGGAGTGGTTCCTGCCTAGGAAGCCCACTGGAAGATGATCAGTGTGTGGTAACCCAGAAACAACACTCTTCACTGAGACACAAATGGGACTTCTGGGAAATGTCTCTGTTCCAATTAAACTGGGACTGGTTCTAATGATGTTGTTGGGACATTTGGTTATTACTGCCATTGCCCAAGAACGGACAAAACTGCTGGGTGAAGGTTAATGTTTTCATGGTAGTAAATGCCGAGAGCCCCAGGGTATATGAAGAGAGTTTTCTGAATGTGGCCTTGCCTGAAGGAAAAGGGAGCATGGCCAACAGCCCTACCCGGGGAGCAGGGATGCAGCCCATCATCATCATTTGAACTGCAATGAATGCTCTGAAAGCAGCTATTGTTTGTGGCCTACATAAGCTGACAAAGTGCCTTAAGAGCTACTTCCCACCAGAGAGACATCATTATTATTATTATTATTATTATTATTATTATTATTATTATTATTATTATTATTATTATCATCTGGATTTGTTCCTCTGTTAGTGGTATTTGACCAATTTTTGCACAGTGGACTTTCTTTGTATATTCTCCCCTAGAGCTGCAGTCTTTTCTTTCAGACGTTTGCTCTCTGTAAGGAGTTCAGCAGCAGGTCACAGACCTGGTTTGCAAATGAAAAGAAAAATAAATAATCAACTTAGAAGAAGAAGAAGACTCCACAAATCTTTAAGTAACCTATTGAAAAACTAGAAACACATATTTCTTGGACTCTCTTCTTTTCCTCTTCCTGACCCAGTATCCTCACTTCTCTGAGGTCAAATACCTTTAACATGATTCTGATTTTCCCCTCAGATTTATCATTACTAGATGATATTTAGACAGATGATAGCGGGGTTAAGAGAAAAGAAAGAAATTAAAGGAGGTAAGAATAGGGCAATCTGCAGTTTGAATGCATATCACTGAGCCTTTGGTCACAGGTGTTTGCATTATTTCTCCCACACCAAATATTTTTTCTCTTGGGAAACTCTGCCTCACCTTTAGATAAACTTTGTTTATGGAAGATGTTTCATTACAAAAAATGAAATGCTTAAAATCTAAAGAGCTAATCTGGAACACTCAATTAAATCAGAATGAATGCTGGAGTAGAAACTAAACACTGGACCAAAACTGAACATTCCATTGATAAACACCTCATCTGCTCTGCAAAAATCAAAACCTGCAAATCCTCTAAACAATAGTTCCAAAGGGAGTTTTTAACTTGAAGACATTCCAGGGCCTATCTGTTCCAATGTATAGGAAAAAATCAGCACACTTGAGGGAATGCTTTTGTTGATGAATTTTCCTAATTTGCAAAACCAGTACGAGTTTTCTCATCTATGCTTTTACACAATCTGTCTAGCCATTTCCTATACAGATCCCGAATTTTCCAAACTTTGAATCACTCTTAAAAATCTAAAATTCTTTTCTATTTTTTCCAACTGATTTTTATTTTAACCTTTTTCAGATTGACCTGAAATTCAGCGTGCCAATCTCTTCCTTTACTCTACAAGCAGCACTAAACAATGGCATAAGATTGAACAAAACCTGAAACATCGAGTGATTTCTACAAGTACTTTTATATATTTACATACATTTATGGGTATATACACGTGTGTATGCATTTGTAGGAAGGAAGAACTTACCTATGTCCCAAGTAAGTGGGTTATTCTGTTCCATCTCCCTTTTCCCTATGACATACCAGATGCAGGCCATCCAGTGAGCAAGCAAGGCAAACATGGACATGAGAAGCGTGAGAACGATTGTGCTGTGCTGGGAGTAACGATCCAGCTTCTGAAGGAGACGCAGGAGGCGCAGCAGCCGCACTGTTTTTAGAAGGTGGACAAGGGAAACCTGGGAGAACAGGGAGAGAAAACCACTTGTCAGAAGCTAAACAGCTTGTCAGCAGCTTTCTTCTATTGCACATTTCTCTTGTTTCAATGAAAGGAAATTCTAAAGCTCTACGAAATTTTGCATACTCTTCATTCAGCTGCATAGCTGACTAGACTAAATCTTAAGACAGCAGAGAATAGCAAAGAAGATGCTTTAAAAAAAAAGTGTTATATTTTGATGTGTAAATACATAATTATTATTTCTGATTTAAACCAAACAAACTTGAAATACTAGATCTTTCATGTTGGTTTTTTTCATGCAGTCTTCTTTCAGATTTAGCTTAAAAAATTGTGTTTGTGAAAAATGGGTTCTTTCCAGCTCTAGAAGAGAAATACAATTGTCAAACTGACCAATGTTCATCTGACCACAATATGAAACCACAAAATATATATCTCCAAGCACACAATGATTTTCAGCTTCAGCTAACAGTACACCTAATTTAACTGTCTATGAGATGAAACCAGTTTATAATTTAGCACGGAAGAGGCAACAATGAATAGCAGATATTTTGCAGAACAATAAAGCAGAGAAATTAGGGAAGGCTCAGACTTGTTCTTGAGATTTAAACCTGTGTTCAGGGACCTGGGCATATTTTACTGCTCTGTACTAAGTAGTAGTCCCAAGAACCTTTCATTAAAACTTCTAATACTGCTTCTTACATTCCTTAACTAAAATATTATTGCCTTTAAAGTTTGTGTGGCAAAAGCAGCACCTAATCTGCTCAGCACCCTAAGTATGCTTCAGTTTATTAACTATATGGCTCTGCCCTTAGAGGAGTTCCAGCATAAAGGGAGCAGTCTCTGGATGACCCCCCACCCTCCAGAGCATCCTGCAGCCTACATCCATACCATGGTGTGCACAGTTTTGCTGGGATGTACTTGGCTCATGTTTCAGCTGTCGGACAGAGTTAGCAAACAGTATACAGAGTAGGATCCAAATATTTTTAATGTATTTGTCTAAGATTAAATAGGCATAATTTTCATTAACAGTAAGCTTTCTTTTTCTTCCCTTATTAATGAGACAGTAAGATTAAGGCCTGGTTGATATAGGATACCCGCATCAGCTAGAAAAGAAACATCAGACTTGACGTGTCTCGCCACAGCACTCCCAGAGCACAGTAATGAGCCCTCTCAAAACCAAGTCTAAAAACACAGCCCAATCAATATCCTTTTGCTTTTGCTGATCCAGAATATCCTGAAGTTCAACCTTTCTGTTTCTTTTACCAAAGCTAATAATTTGAACTCTAAAATTTATAGGTGTGCCTTTACTAACAGCTAGATCCGAGGTGACTGATAAATTCTGTAACATCAGGTGTTTTTGATTTATTCAAAGACTTAACAACTCATTGATTTTATTCCAGTCTCAGGAATTAAGTAGGTGGGAAACCTGTAAAGAAGACAATAAGAAATCTACAAGCATTATTTTCTTTTGTCACTACAGTTTTGGTACTGCATAAGTTATTCTCCCATGAGCCTCTTCAAAGGGCAATATTTGCAGCCCATTATTTAATGTGATTTTTTTTTCTCAAGAACCTTTACATTTTTTCTCATGTACATAGTAAGGAAAAAAAGAAGATCAGCAAAAATATGACATTTTTTCAAAATATGTTGTTAAAATAAGATCTGACATTTGAGCACACAAACATTTACAAGGTTGTTTCCTGCATTTCTTTTCCTCATCTTATGTCATTCTCCATCTATGGTGTCAGGGAATTAGTTATGTCTGTGGCCTTAAGCCCAAGAATATCTGCAAGTCTACAAGTTTAAGACAGAAGGCCGCAAAATATTTGAAGCAATTGCCATGTTTATAGTACTACAATCATATAACTTCAATTTATAATTATTCTATGACTGCCATGAAACTGTACCACCTGCCTCTGTTTCAGTGGTCATTTATTTCCCAAAGTTTGCTTTTCTTGTCTCTCATCAGCTTGTTTGAACCAAGCACAGTTCTGTTGCACTTATGACATAGATGGGTCCCTATTCATGACTGACTCTTCAAGGTGTTGTAGTGACATACAAACATTTGTATAATGATTTTGTATCTAATGATTGAATGATTTTGTATGTAATGATTGTATATGTGCTATGGCCTACACATTGGAGCCTTCATCTTCTCATGAGAGCCTATGTTCTAAAACATCACAATTAAATAATGATAACCTTGGTGAAATTATTTTTTCTTTTTTCAGATTCCTGCAAAAAGAAATTTCAAAAGGACTGTTACAATTGTACGTGTGCCCTGCCAGTTATCAGTCTTGCCTAAATTCTGACCATTTTTTTTAAGCTACAGATATAAAGACAGTGAATCATATATCATAACACTCTTTTTAATGTGGATGCATGTTTCATTTTAAGGCCTAAGGACTGCCCCATTTCCAAATAATTTCTGCATAAATTTGGTCACAGATGTAATTAATCATGTATTATTGCACTGAATTTTCTCATTAGTCATGCCAAACGCTCTTCTGGTATTGTGCCCAATATGTCATTGGAAGATCTAAAATGCCATCAGGCAGCTTCTTTCTCTATGTCACAAATTTAGGAAGACAAATTAAGGAGTCAGCACTCATACTTGTGCCTGCATAGATTTTTCTTTGCCCACAGATATATAATCATCAAAATATTCCATTTTGTTAATCGTTTTAGACTAGCTGGGTTAACCTTTTTCTGTCAAAAGGACATGGACAAAATTTTATCTAACACAAACTCAATCAGCATAGTCCTGAGAAGTACTGACAAAAAATAAAGTTGCTGCAAACCAGTGATGAAATTCTCTGCTTGGAAGAATCATCTCCTACATAAAAAATGAATTAATGAAGAAGCAGGATACATTTTAAGAAATGCGGGAGATTTTTAATAATTTTTTGTCCACCTGGTTAGTAGATTTTCCTCAGAAAATGATACTCTTGTTTTATAACCATGGATAGCTACTCAGAAAGGAGCAATTCAATCATTATAACTAGTGCTTAATGGCCTGGCTTTTAAGGCAACATTTGACACCATATTTCCTCAAATTAAGGGATCCTTTCTGTCAGATGAACACAAGGGTGGAAGGAGCTGGGGTCTTGGCATGAACTGAAGATAGGCAGGAATGTGCCTGTGGTCTCAGATCTCCAAAGAGTCCCTGATTTTAATGGGAGGGCAGAATCCAGGTAAGGTGTAAAGGCAGTAGAGCCAACTCATACAGTTTCACTTTTGTTTCTTTCGAAATATATACAAAGATAGCAAAAGACTCCACAGCATTTACATGCACTCTGGCTCCATCAATATCCAACTGGGGTATGACATATATGTGCCATACATACACAGGTATGTATGGCACTATACCTATAGCTTGCAGAATTTAGAGCGTCCCTAAAGGTTTGGCCTTTGTGCCGGGGCCTGAACAGCAAAGGAGTGAGATGCTCCCTGATGCCCCTTCTCACCGTTCTGTTGAGGCAACATCTGAAAGTCGATGAAGTGAAAATCTGAGAACAGACATGAGGAAATGGCTTATTAAATCATGAAGTCTGAAAGCAGCATAATGTGATTAACACCTCCCCCCGTTCTTGAAGCCGTTGATAAGTCATTGTTATCTTGAGGATTATATTAACCGTTGCCAAGTCTTGTCACGATAGGAGATATGATATAGTAAGGCACTGTGTTCCCATCAAGAAATCATACAGAGGTCTTATTAAGGGAAAAATTTTAAAAGTAGGACAGACAGGAGATGTGTATTAGTCATATTATAGTAGCATTTTTCATATTGTGAGATTTTAACTGTTAAAATAATCATTAGATAGTACTTTCTTTTCCAGAA
>VZTI01003270.1:297423-402392 GCA_013397865.1 Struthidea cinerea
GGGGGGAAGAAAATGTTGTTGTTTTCAGTTTTTTTTAATTTTCCTTTTTAAAGAAAAGATAAACCTGGTACATTTAATGAAAAATTATTAATGGAAATTAAACCAACAGCATTATGCTGGCTGTTGGGTTTGAATGTAAAGGATTAACTGAGATAGTAATGTATTTAAATAGATTACCCACCTTTTATAAAAAAACAGTGAACAATGTGAAACTATTAACTACCAGGTTTCAAAAGTTACTGCGCTAGCAGTATTACATTGATGGTTCTTTTTGTAATACATGGCATGAAAAGGGAGTTCATTCAAGGAAATGGAACTAAATGATAATATCAAACATGATACCTTACATGGGATCCTTCCTGACTAGTGTTATTCTATGTTGGTATTTTTTTCTGATATGTGTCTCTCCTATCGTCTCTGTACTTGTCTGTAACTCACTTTTAATGAAATTGAGATTGAGTGCATCTGTTTATGAAAGATCAGAATTCTGGGAGTTAGAAAGTAGACAGCTAAAAACCTTAGACTCTTATGGCAAAAGTCCACAAAATTAAGAAACCTCTGCCAACATTTTTTTCAAAAACTAAACTTTCTGATTCCGAGGGGCAAGGAGGTGCTCGAATTTTTTTTGGGGGGAGGGGATTGTTTGCTTGTTTGTTTGTTGCAATTTTGCTTAGTAGATCCTTACTCTACAAAATCTAATAGAGCTAGCAGAATAAAAACCTTTGTCTTAGCATAAGTAAGCCAACAGAAATGTAACCCATCGTAATTCTGACATCACCTGACATTAGAACAAACATTTTTCAAAGCAGATTAAGTCTTTTGTCATTACATTCCTAAAAAAGATGAGTTAAAACCAAAGTCAATGACAATTTAAAGAAATACAAGTTACAACACACAAAAAATTAGTAGTCATTTTTTCACTAAAATTCCCAGAAGTAAAGAGAAAGAGGATTCCTGGCTAAATAAACATGCTGACCGTAACAAAGATCTACTTTACCACAGTAAAAATTTATGAGTCTTAAAAAACTAAGGACTGAATTTATGCATCATAAGAGAGCAAAAGCCATAGCAAACTGTATTTGAGTACAGTAATTCGACATGAAGTTAACATAGATGTAACTGTTTAAAAAGTGAAGATAATTAAATTAAAAAAATTGGTACATCCAGTGTGAAAATGCACCACAAAACTATAAAAGACACCAAGGTATTTTAGTTAATTCAGTTTTAGTCTCCAGATCTGGGAAAAAAAAACCCCACATCAGCAAACACTTCTTGAAAAAAGAGAACAATTAAGAAGAGAGGTTAGTACTTACCACAGTGACGTTGAAAGCATAAAGAAGATCAAAAGGAAGTGCAGCAATTAAATCAATGATAAACCATGTAGTCACATAGTGGATACAAATAGATCTTGCTTCAAATATGACTTGGCCAGACTTGCTGACATATGTTGTTCGGAAATTTAAAATAATATCTGCTTGACAGAGAATGAACAGAATCAGAGACAGTTATTTCTTGATTCCTGGGCATAACACCAGGAATCCAGCATAACACTGATTGGTTTCCTTCTGCATCATGAATACCAGATGAATAATCTAATACAGAAACAAAAAAACCATAGTGGTAAGAGATGCACATACACAGAGTTAAACCAATTAATGCATTATTCTTTTCAAGGAGTAAACAGAATGTCTAAAACATTTATAACTCACTGATTTACAAGGGGGCTTGAATTAAAAAAAAAAAAATCCACACACATTGATGTTTAAACTGTACCAAATATTGATATTTTTCTAAATGAAAAAAGTAAGGGTATTATTTTTGTCCACAAAAATTTATTTACATTTATTTTGAAACAAAAAATCATAAATTATTTTATTTAAAAGGTGTAATTTAAGATACTTTAGTGATAACAGCTCAGCACAGATGAAAAATATCATCCTCAAGGACAACCATTTGTTTATCAACTGAAAAGTGTTGAACACACTTGAACAAAAGGCTTTTTGGGCTATGGTGGAGATCACAAAAGTGATATGAATTGCTTGGTGACTTGTGTATTTTGTATGTTCCCATCTAACATTCCAGGATGCATGTCTTTCCGTATGAGATATACTTTTGACATGCCTTGCCAAAACACATCAGCACTCGAAGAAAAGCTCAGGTCTTGACAACAGAGTCTCAATTATTTCCATGTCCTACAAGACGAAGACTATAATCTGTCCCCAAGCTATGCACCCTGTTTCTACTCACATTAGTGAGAACTACTTGTGTAACTTTTACAGTGTCAGAAAAGAGTGCAGCCAACCATTAAGGCTGGTGTTTTATAGCAAAATAGCTTTAGGGGGAAAAAAAAGATTGATTTGCATTTCTGCCTAGAAGTTCTTTAGGTAGGCTACACTAAGACTGCGTAAAGTATGACCTTTTCTTCAAGCCTGCTAACCATAATATGCAAGAAGACAGGAAACAATTTTTTTTCCCCCCACTGAGGGCAAAGACAAGAAGAAGAGAGATTCAGCACACAGAGAAAATCATGTTGTACCACTCCTTTCGGGTATCAGAAAATACTCCTTTAGGATAAATTTTGATAAAATCCCAAGTTCTAATGTCGTGGGTCTGGAAAATAATTATTTGCCAGGTTTCACTAGTAGAAAATTTTTATGCTGTCTTCTGGAGTTTGCAGCTAGACAGTCTGCAATGATCATTTGTCACACTGGCTAACCTGTGTATTGCTAGCAGTAAGCTTAAGGTATTTCTAACAGTTCAACCTCGGCCACTCCTTCCCTTTGACCCAGTAAAGTCAAATCTCCTAAATAAATGAAACCTTTGGGGAATTTCTCGTTGTTTTGGCATAGTGTTGATCATGCAATTTTTTTAGGATTTAGTTCAAAACCTTAACACAAAGTGACCCAGACACATATCAGAGGCTATCTGGTTCCACAGTCTGAGGTCTTGCAGGTTATAATTGGTTTATGGTTTAAGAACTACTGTTTTCATTCAACAAAGTACTCAGGCTGAACAGAATATATAAGTAAAATCAGAGATATAATAATTTTTGATTATCTCATTTAGTAGTATCAGCTGGCCCTGCATTCTTAAAGCTACAAAATTGTTATGAAATTTTGAATAATGCAATTAGGATGGGAAAAGAGCATAATTTCATATGGTTCATAGTAAGCAACAAGGTCAGTTCGACTCCACAGGTACTTTGTAGAGACTGTTGGTTAGCCACATTTCCAGATCAGTATGGCAGCACCAGTCACATAAAGAACACCTTCATGCAGATTTGTTTGACAGAGTTAAGAAAGAAAGATTAAAGATATTTACGTCACTAATATTTTGATACTTCTCATTCTCATTTGTCTCAGAAACTCCAAAGTGCAGTTATCCAAGTCAGAAAAAGTATTTGCTTGTTTATTGCACATTAGCATTTGTGAAACAATTGAAGCTTTAACAGAAAAGAAGATAAATTCTTGCTTTAAATTGTAAGACATCCAGTACAGCAAAGGCTTATCAATGTGTGTATGCAATTCACTGTTCAAGGTTGAAGAGATTAGGGGTTTCTCTGCTCTGCACCCTTTTCTGCCTTCCTATCAAAGCAATTTAGGACAACAGGCCCAGATAATAGCTATATATGAAGGAAAAAGTGAGTAGGAAATGGTAAGTGCTTCTTTCTGCATCCAGCTTATTAGATAAAAGTCCAGAGGGCAGGAATTAAGTGTGATCCATCTTGTATTTCTTGACAACTTTCTGAGCTATACTTGGGTGCAAACAGTTTCTTCATCTGGGCAATCTTATTTACGACTTAACTGCTGTGCTAAAGTACTTACTGAGAAATCTGTAAAGGAAAAAACAAAAAACACAGCTGCTGAGGTAAAAAACTTCTAAGAGCACAACAAAATCTTTAACATAAATTTAGAAATGACAATTTCTTCTGAGAGATTGTATTATTTCTAGGACTTATATATTCCACAGTTTTTTTGGGATTTCTTTTTAAAAAGTGGAAGATTTACTTTTTCCTTTTTAAAAAAAAAAGTTTTCTTATTACTAACAGTATCTTCTGAAAGTACTAATGCATTATTTAATGTTTTAGAAATTATTTGTTAATCACATTGTGCAGTAGCTTCTACGAACTGATGACAATTGAAAGAACAATCTGAAATTCAACACAAGAATCAGTAACGTAAAGCTTCGGAGATTCCAGATAACTCAAGAGCATCAAAACTAATGGTTTTCTCTAGTGCTGAGTTTGTTCCAAATACTCTGAGATGAAGTGAGTTTTAATCCTTTCCTACAACATGAAGAGCAACAATTTCAAGTTTACACCTGTAAACCAGGCAAGAGGGACGCTTAATCTCTGAGGTGATTCTTAAAGCATACATGAAGAGAGTATATCTCCAATATATTTGGATAATTAGTGGGTCAACGTTTTATTCAAGAGATACATTTGAATATACTATCTTTAAGTATGCCCTAACAACAAACTTCGTCCTGTGCAAACTTCATATTTAAAGTTATGTTTGATATGTTTGTTTCATGCTGGGACAAGGACTGCAATCTCTCTTCATCTTTAGCACCTCTCATAACACAAAAACCAAACATTAATAATAAAGATTATTATTAAAGAAAAAGAATCTGAATTTACTTGATTGCAAGTTTTTTTAATGCAAGATGGGAAAGCATCACTTTAAATGACCTTGAGAGCTACACAGATGGTGTCATGTGCTCAGGAAAGCAGAATAGGGCATTTAAATAATATCTCTGACATGAGAAATGTCATTACAAAGCTATCTAAAACTAAAGCAGGAGTAACAACAGAAATCATCAAACTGCTTAACTCATTACACCTGTCTTGAAGCACAGCACACACATATCTAAAATACCATATATTTCTTGATGTACAGAGGGAGAAAAGAGTGAAACCACGTTATTTCTGTCTTCATTAGGAAAAAAATTGGCTTCTTATTTTGTTACATAATTCAATTTCAGTTCAAATTAGACAGAAAAAAGTCAGGATTCAAGCAAATTAAAGTTCAATATAAAGTCTAGACTATCCTATTGACTTTAAGAAAGGTCCTTAAATAATGTTTAAATACAAGGCCTTTTTCCACAAGGTTTTTACTATGTTTAGCACAGATACATGTTGTGTTAACAAACACCGATGTGTCTTAAGCCAGTCATGATTTCCTCCTTCCCCACTCATTCCTGTGCACACTGCTGTGCGTGAACCTTGAGCAGAGTGTCAGTCTTCCGAGCAGTGAATTATTTTTCTTCCATTGAGCACAAAGGTGAACTTGACCTGAAAACATTCAACAGGGAGAACCCAAGAGCTCCAGTTTCAAGAGGCTTGGAACAAGGAATCATGTAACGTATGCACACTGTGTAGGAAAATGGGCTTCTGCTCCACGCACCCTCTGATCACAGTTCCCTGCTGATGTAATTACTTTCTGCTTTTTGAGTCCTGCTCTTCTGAGTCCCCTTTCTTTCTACCCTGCAGACTGATCGCATTTCCCTACAAACCCCCCACAACACAGACCAGGAGCCCTCTTAGGCAGTAAGTCCTTAAGATGCATGCAGAGATAATAAACAGTGAATTTGTGAAACCACGACTGTGATTTTTCTCCTGATTGGATTCCATGGCTAACTAGCTCAATCTGTGTGGATTCTCTCAGTCTGTATTTCCAATACTGGTAAGGTATGGGCACACATCCCTTAAAAAAATAATCTTGTAAGGAATGTACCCCTAAAGCTCATGCAAAGATACGCTGAAAGATTAAAGAAAATGCATTTTTTATTTAAAAAAAAAACACCAATTTTTTTTCAGCCATGAAATGAATTAAAAATTGTTATCTAGATAGAGTTACAGTTCCTTATTTATTTATATATTTTGCCCAATTAAGCTCTTAGATAGTATTTACAGCAGTAAACACCAGAACGCTGGGACCATTATTACCCTAAGGTCTTCCAAGTTTGTCATTACCACAGCTACATGGATCTGTGATATTTTAATTCCAAATAACTGTAGCCAATAACATGATCTAACTGAAAAGCTCTAAACAATTACTTTCCTTATCTGAGTTTTCTAATGGCTTTTACTTACCTACTGGTGACTATTTTCTTTTTCACAAGCTTCCAGTGTAAAATCCATGCCCTAGTAATGCCTGATTCCTAAGAAAAGGCAACTTACTTCATAGTTGGGCATAAAAGAACTGGGAAATCTACAGGTCCATAAGGTTTTGAAAATGTTTGGTGACTTCTCTTGGATTAAAACGCTGTATGACATGCTACATCCTTCATCAAGCCATCCCTTTCTAGATTTCTGTTATGCGACACATTCACACACAGACACACTCACATGGTGAATGGGATGCAAACACCAATCCGAACTGGTGTTCAACAAAGGGAAAAAAATTACATTGAAAAAATTGAGGTTCTACTTAGCGCCTAATGCAGATTGGTCTCCTAAATGATATAAAAGGAATAAAAGCCATAAACTGATAGCCATCAAGCTAACCTAACAATCCTTAAGATGTTTTCTAAGATAATACCCCTTGTACAATCTTAAAAGCACAATATTTGTTTTGTATAATCTCAATTTCTAATCCCTGTTAAAAAAAATAGATATCTGGAGGCCAGCTCAGCCGCTTTACCCATGAACAGGATTATTTTACATGAAGCAGCTGATTTCCCTGTGACAATATTTTTTTTCTCTCTTTAGGCTTGATTAAAAAATAAATCCTGCTGGGAACAAACATATGATCAAGTTATAGCAGAATAACAATTCAGGATTAGTCAGGTGATTCAATAACTGCCCATGAGATACTCTTAAATGGCAGAAAATGCAATTTAATATACCTCAGCTTAACTCTCTTTCACTGGGAACTAAATGAAATTGAAAAATCCTGTGCCTTTAGGGCAAGTAGCACACATATAAGCAGTGATGTTTTATTAGACTGCAGTCACTCACACCTGTGCTTGAGAACTAGATGATTTAGGTATATTAACCCCATTGATTTTCAGAGCAGACAGTTTTCTACATTATCTCCCTCTTCTAGACTGTTCTCTAATTTATTTTCTTTTTTTTGCTTTCCTTTATGTGATTTTACACTGGTTGTCTTTAGCTAGTAATACTTTCCCCAGAGTCCAGGCTCTTTCATTTCTCTGATTTTTTAGCAAATTTTATTTAATGATACAAGGATAATGATGTTAGAATCTGGCCAGACATATTTTCGGAAAGTTTTCAGGAAATATTAGTGCCATATTTTTTGAAGAACAATTTATCTATCTCTATATAAACTCTTATTTTTCTATTCTACTGCTGAGATAAAATAGATGTTCCTAGTAAATTGCCCAGGAACAATTTATTCATAAGGAAGTGTGATTTTTCAGTACAGCATCTTTCTTCCAGACATCTATAACCACAATTAGCTTAACGATCTTCTTTCAGATGCTGGCATGATCAGGTGAGGGAGATGGAATTTGGTTTATATAGGAAAGGAAAAGAATGCTCATCTTATACCATTGCGTAAGAACCTGAGCCATTATGAAATCAAATAAAGCTTATGAGAAAAAAAACACAACAGAGGTTGAGTCCTAATAAACCAAAATGTAGGGATTTTATGTAATAGTATGTAATATACAATTAAATACATACTATATAAATAATATAATCAAAATAATGTCTAACAGCCTATTGCAGCTGCTGGAGGAACAGCATTTTTTTCTTCTTTTTTAGAAAGTGACATCAAATGATGAACAGATATTAAGTAACAACCAATAATAACTATAGAAAAATTGAAATGAAAATCTAGACCTGTTTGAGAAAGAGAAAGAAATCACTGATATCCAGGAGAAAGGAAAATAACAGTTTTAGGAAAGAAACACTAATATGAAAATTTAGCTCCTTTGTAGTAAATAGTATCACGTCATTACAAGAGACACTAGTAATAATCTTGTGGGAAATCCAGATGTATTCAATGCATCCTTCTTATCCAATTTTGAAATTAAGCAATAAAGCAAGGTTGTGTCATATCAGATGTTAAACTACGATCCAGTGTGCCTGAACAAAGAGTCAGCAGGTAGCAACATTTTAAAAACTAAATACTTAACAAGATGTCACTTCTGCAGGTTGATGAAAAAACCTCCAAAAGAGAAATATGTAGTTTAAAAGCCATAAGTAAATAGAGTTGTGAATTCTTTAATGTCTTTGAAGAAGAGTTGATGTCCTTCAGGAAAACACGTTTTAACCAAATGCAGGTTATTTAACACACCTGTGTTAAATATGACATCTTCTATTTAAGGCTCAACTAGATTATAAAAATTTCTGGTTCTTGTCAGAATCTTTGTGAACTGAAAGGTCATACAAAACTACATATAACTGAAGTCCCACAGTATTGTGTTGATGTAGGTAACAGCGAGAAGCAAGAAGATGAACTGAATTTTATACAGATAGAATTTAAAGAAATTAAGTATCCCAAGATATGCTGTCTAGGTCCTAATGGGCTTGATATCTAAAATGGAATATCAAGACCCACCATTGTACTACCAGGATGGTGTTTTATTAAACAGAAAAATTTGTTATCTTCTACTGCCTAAACAGAAAAAAAAAAGGAATATAATTGAGGTGCATGATCATTAGAGAAAACTATGGAAAAGGATTAGTCCTTAAGCAACTGTACATTTAAAAAGTGAAAAAAATGGCTATCAAATATTCCTCTCCTTCCTGTTTTTCTTTAGGTGCAACCCCAAATATCATTTTCTCCTGGTCACTAGCACTTCAGAATATTGTGCAAGTAACCCCATTTAGTTTGTGTGGGCAGTCACAGAGCCTGAAAAAAACATTTTAGAGCCACATTACACCTCCATTAAAAGAAGATCTTTTTTAGAAGTCCCGTGGCTTTAGCTGGATGACTGGAATTCAGATTAACAACAGGAACATGGTTAAAAGCTGCAAATTCTTAAAATCTTTACCACATATACACGTGATATAATGTAACATGATGGACTTCTGAATAAGAGATTTCTGCTAGCATGGAGTAACTATAATTCAGAGGCTTTCTTCTGTTAAAGTCACCATTGATTACACTGAACTGTTTTATCAGTGAAACTTCTCCAGTGAGAAGAGTTTATTTACCATTTGACATCAAGTTGCTTATCACTGCAGAGTATGTGAGGAGTGGTGCGGTCCCTGTCCTAAGGCAGTGCTATGATGTATGTTCTCAGCCTTGATTCATTCAAATTTGTCAAATAAACAACATTTTCAGTGATTTTAATGGAAGAAGGTCTATTTTTGGGTGTGACAGATCATAGCCGAACTGACTCCCAAGATCCATCTGATTTGCTCTTCCTTACTATTTGTTCTTACAGTGGAAAGTAATGCGATATTGAAGTCATAGCCCAGTGGAAATACTGTTTTACTTGGGTAAATTATCCATTAATAAATAAAAAAATGAAATCTGAAGGCATCTTTTGAATGGGTATTTTTATAACAAAAGTCACTCCCTCCAGGAGAACAGCAGGGTCAGTGGTAACGCACTAACATGATATGTTCTATCAAACACCATATTTTGGCTGCTGTAGACAAGAATGACCAGCACACCAATGTCAAGGGCGGGGGGGGGTGGTTTTCTTCTACCTGCTTCTTTGATCTTTAACCTTTGGGGTTCACCCTTTTTAGTTGCTTTCTTTGACTATGAGGTTGTTAAACTCTGATTAGTTAATCTCAGATTAGTTAGTCCCAGAGTAGTTGATACACCAGAAAAGCATTAAATATCATGACCATTATAATAACATCCTAAACTGGAAAGGTTTTCTTATAAACTCAGCTGTATCTTTTGAAAACAGACTCAATCCCTGAACATATTGAATAGCTAAAATATATTTTATTGACTTTTCTACAAAGGAAGATACAGACTTTGGAGTCGTGAAAGAAAAGCAAAGGACTTGAAATATTTCTGAAAAATGAACTGTTAGCTCTGCTTTGAAAAGAAGCTAGTATGTGTGACTGCAGAAGTGTGAAAGTTTCTACATGGGCAATTTTCTTAATAGAACTTGCAGATATATGGCAGAAAGAAGCAATTCCAAAGAGTGGAGAAATATCAATCATATGATGTAACTTTTCACTAAATTCAACCTGTGTGAAGCAGACATAGTTGTTGGGTATTTCATGAACAGAGTTTACTTCACACATTGCAGAAAACAATGCAAAGATCAAATCAGTAAAGTATTCAGTGGACAGTGGCATAACTGCTCCATTCACCTACAATTTTTGACCAGTTCCAAGGGAAGACCTGAAATATTTTTCTTAGAACTTGCCCCATGCAGTTTGACAGCAATTCACATAGACAGTAGCCATAAATCACATGAAAGGAAGGAAAAAAGACCACATGCTAATTCACAAAAAATATGGTAAACTATTAAGCATCACAAAATTTCCTTGGAAATTACCTAGATTGTTAGTTAAAAGACTTTAATCTTATTGAAAAATAACAACATTGTATTACCATTGTATTATAGGATAGTAAATGAAAAATACAAATTTTGCCTGATTTTAGTTCTAATGAAGAGGAGTTAGTAGAGGCAATATAAGTGAAATGTTCAGGGTGCCTCCATTACCATAGCACTTATCTGCATCTACCTGAAGATACAGAAATATTTCCATGAAATAATCACTTCTTGTGGCTTATGCTCATCTCCTTTTTGTCCAGGTTGATGTTTTTGTGCTTGGAAACAGCATCTTGTGTGCAGACAAGCATCTCTTCTCCTTCCAAGGTATGCAAGGAAGGTTATTGGAAAGATCTTTAACGTGCGGTCTTGCCCACCTCAGTTTGATCCTTTGAGGGAGAATCTTTAGGAAACCTATTACTGCTTTTCAGCATAAATATCTTGCACTCTTTTTTCACATTTCTAGGTAATCCACAGACCATGAATATTTTATTACGACCTTTTCTCTCAAATATTAAGTGTATCAGCAATGTCACTCTATCTGTTTACATGTTTTGTTCATATGCATTCACAGATGAGACCATTTGTTGCTTAGAAATAAATTCCCAGAGATAATTTCAAACCACTCCCTTGGTATTTTCCTGAATTTTAGAACATTACAGCAGCCTTAAAGCACACTTTCAAAAATAGGATTCAAAACACTGCAGTTTCCTTTCAAAATGCACCAGTTTTCTTAGATGTGAGGTCCCCCAGACACAGAAATTATTTTAAATGACCTTCTGTGCACTTGCGAAGATAGGAAATGATGATCATTATAATAATGAAAAAGAACGTGGAAAAAAAAAGAAAACAAGCCTTCCATTTTAAAGCCATCTAATAAAATTTATAGCTTTTAATACTTCCTCATCTTATTCCAACAAATTTCATTCACCATATATTATTTTGAGTACAATAATATGTATACTTGAATGACTATGTAAGTCATGAATGATGATACGAATTTCTACAAGGTTTATACCATATTTTTAAATCTCTACATATTAAACATCCGAGACTCAAGGACTTCATATGATTTAAAACAGTTTTTGAAAGATTTTGAGTCATTTACATTTGTGATAGATACTAATGGCCCCACAAGTCGGCTTAATACACAGTGTTGTGCCACACAAATCAGAGCTTTAGGGCTTTTAAACATGCTGCTTTAAAAAACAGAAATTGCTGATAAAACATGTCGTTAAATAATATTTAGTGAGAGAGGGAGAAATATGCATACAAAGAGAGGAAATCTTAGTGTAAATCATGATAAATTTTCTCTCTTCAAAGTGTAAGCCATAGATCAAGTCTTCAGATGAAAGATTGTGTGTGGAGAGTGAAGGAAGGGATGGGTATGTGTTTTTTCCCCACAGGTGGCAAAGTAGTGTACTGCAGGAAATCACTTAAAACAACTTTCCAGTCTGTTTATAAAGAGTATAATTTTGTAGCCATTATTAGTATCCAGTGTTTGTCTTCCACTAAAAACTAGATGATCCACAAATAGAAAATTGAGCTCTTCTCTCCGTAGTTGTTCCTGGCCACCTTAGGTAAAAAATACACAGACCCTTTTGATTTTATTCAGCAAATAATGCATGACCATTACCCAGAAAGCATATGCATATTTCCACTGAACAATTGCACTAATCTCAACTCCTGTTGAAGACCTCCTATTCAAATATTCCTGTCAGTAAACAATAAAGTATTGATAATTTTTCAGGTATTGTTGCTTTCTTCAATCAAGATGTTCAATAAAGTTTTAAAAAAGCAAAACAGATAAAGAAAGGCAATATCTGAAAACTGGAATGAAACAGTTGCAGTAATAAAAACACTGCACTGGATAGTTATGGAAGAGTAAAAGTTATGCTGTAGGAAGGTTGTTACTAATTAAACTGAATGAACTTGGTGAGAGATTCTTCCGCCTTTTTTTCTCCAGGACACAGAAAACTTTAAAAATATTACTGAAAAGTAACCAAGATCCATTATGCTTCTTAGAAGTATTGATATTCAGGCTCCCAGACGTACCTATCCAGAAATGAAGGACCCAGCTACTGTCTGTGCAAATACAGGGGCATAAACCTTGAAGCAAATAGTGCAATAAAGCAGGTAGTATAACAATAGCCCTTACCAGATTAAACACTTCTTAGGATATTTTTTAATGAGTTTTCTTAAATACATTAATGCTAAAAAGTTTTTCTCTGCACCTCTTTATGATTTTTGAATACATAAGACAAAAAAATCTAAAACTAAACTAATTCTACTCTATCTTTGGTTAGAGGAAGGAAAATATTTATTTACAGGAGGATGTTAGAGCAGGTTTGCACACATAACAAAGGGAAACTGATATAAAAGTACACTTAAACATGACATCACACAAGTTATCACAGGAAACATCAAGTGAAAAATTCAGTTTCGTATGAGAAGCCCTAATTATGTTCTCACTTCATCCTCTTCCCTGAAGATGTCACAAAATGTGTTATTATTGTTTATCTTCTGTCTGTGTTTTAGAGAACTTTAAAGGCTAAAACAGTTAAACCTCTAGCTTGATGTTTTTCTCGTAAATAATTTAATTGATATCAGTACTCTTACTGGTAAGCACCACAAGTCAGAAGAACACTTCCATATCTATTTTCATCATGCTTAAGCATAGGTTGACACATGTCACAGAATAACAGAATAAACTGAGTTGGAAGGGACCCACAAGGATTATCAAGTCCAGTTCCTGGCTATCCACAGAACCATCCCCAAGAGTCACAACATATGCTGGAGAATGTAGTCAGTCTTGGATAACACAGCTAAGAACAAAGACCTTGTCAAATCCAAGCAAGTGTTTATGCAAACTATGCTCATGAAAGGAATACTACTCCACGTTCTCGGAAATCTGAATAAAATCAAAGTAGATAGACTCTATTTCTCCGATCCGTGAGTACTTTTGTGATACCTCGATCTGTGACTACAGAGCTGTAATACAGCTGAAGACCCTGTATCAGACAGACCTTCCCACTGACTTTCTGAGGAAGTAGCATCATAAGAAGAATTTTTCTCAACATTTCTCATTGACTTTTCTCAGAGCACATAGATCATCCATCAAAGATGTGCTTGTCAGAGCCACAGTGCAACAAATACCCTGAAACTTATGCTTAAATTTAAGTATGCTGTCAATCCTACCACTTTCAATATAGTTATACATGTTCTGAGACATATTAATTCAACATTTTAACAGACAAAGGACCCTGGAGAGGTGATCATAAACACACTGTTTTCTTTAAATTCACTGCAGAGATTTAAATGCAGTATGAGAATATCCTGAAAATACTGCATAAAATTTTCTTCAGAGCTGCAGATTTAAATCAGATGATAACTTTAGAAAAAAATGATTCTAGAGAAAATTGAGCCTTTATTCAAACTGTGGGGGAGGAATATTGGTATTGTCCAGTACAGTGTTTGTGGTTACCAGTAACATGATTAGGCAGTCTCTTCTAGTACTTCATGCACATTTCTTTGAATGCATTTAGTTACAGCCATAGTTTGATTTCCTGGACTGCAGACCTAAAAATCTAACTGGAAAATTTTTCTAACTGGAAAATCTTCTTTGTTTTTTTTTCTTACTCAGCTGTTCTATTGATCATAGAGATGCCTTTGCTTTTGATTTACTGATATAAAGACTCCATATTTCCAGCAAAATATATAACCAGAAAAGTAACACTGAGCAGTTCACCATCTGTCTTGCTTCAGTAGAACACTACAGCACATAAATCAGGTAGATACAGATTGTACTCTCTTGTGTTTATATTCAAATAAACACTTTTATAACACAAACCAGTTATCTACACCATTATCAAAATACTGTAACCTTGAGTCTACTCTTTTTGTAAAGTCACCCAGGTACATAAAGTAGGTTTATTTGATTTAATATTCTTAATGAAACATTAATTTATGACTGACTAGAGTCATAACCTCACTCTTTATGCAAGACACAAGATGATCCTTGATGATCTGCATTGCAGAATGCAAGTTTCTTACTGCAGTACCTGAGTATCTCTGAATGTGAATTTTTTGCATTAACGTGAAAGATTCCATCAAGATCTAATACTGGGCATAACATTGAAAATTAGACGTAAGTCTAATGACGAAACAATGACCAAAGGAGGAAACAAGTATTTATCCATCCTAACGTCTGATTCTTCCATCAGCTACATCATCTACTAGTCTTACTGTCTACAATAAAGCTGACAGAGAAATGGAATAAACTTTTCAAAATTTTTCTAAGAAAATCTTCTGAGTTATTGCTTAGTTTTTATGACGTTTGAATTTTCTTTGGTTCATCTAGAGAAGATAGTAATGTTCTTTTAATGTTTAAGCTAAGCTATATTTTTTCACGAAAAATAGAGAAGATTAAAGTGGAAAAGAAGTTTCAAACCTGAGAATGATTTGATTCTTTTTTTCATTTTCTTTCTCTCTCAGAAGCCATCTAACCCTTTTCATGTTCAAGAAAGATATGCTCAGCTTTGCTAATTTCTTAAAAATAATAGCTTCTCCACCTGCATAATTGCAACAGATCTGAGCTATGGTTTGTCAGTGTGACAGCACTGAGTGGTATTATAACAGTAAAAACTTGGGGAAAAATCTATTTGATTCTAGTCAGGGATTCTTTTCCATATTCAGAAATAAATTGAAAAAAAGTAACACAAAAAAAACCTCCAGAAATTTCTTTGCTACAAAGACATTATTAGATATGACTTTGTCTTCTTTTTGATTCTCAAA
The DNA here is from genome assembly GCA_013397865.1 of Struthidea cinerea. Classification (NCBI taxonomy): domain Eukaryota; kingdom Metazoa; phylum Chordata; class Aves; order Passeriformes; family Corcoracidae; genus Struthidea; species Struthidea cinerea. The sequence goes on from VZTI01003270.1 coordinate 312,655, forward strand.
AGACATAAGAATTAAATGGATCATGGAAATAAAAAGTTTAGAGAATGGATCAGATGACCAAACTCCAACCTCTCAAATTCTATCCCAGTTGTCAATATAGCATATTGATATTGTATATGTGCATTATTGCAGTATGAGTTTTAATCTTACACCAATATTTTAAAAAATCTATTTATCTTGTGGTCCATGGCACTTCTAAGTGTTTGTGACATAAAAAATAACCCCATATATTGTGAACAAAACTGTAGCAATTCCAGGGCACATCCCTCTACAGGGAAGGTTTTAGACATCCACAGGGTGAAACAATGGGTTTCAATCTTCCTTGAGAACAAAAGTCCTTTTAGAGCAACAGCAGAACTACCCAAATCAATTTAAAGTAAAAAAAAGGTGATCTAAAATTCAGAGAAAATATCAAGCCATACACCTAGAATTGATTTTCTTTGAAGTCATGAAAGGGATGATTATTTCCTCTTCTACAATATTATGCATTCTGTGAAAATCCTAAATGTCAGAAAAGAGATCCCAAACAACTCCCAAATATATCTTACCGATGATAAAGAGAATTTCCACTGCAATGTCACTGACAGTTGTGCTTCGAGTTGTCGACAGCTCATCATGGCCAATAAAGGAAACATTGTAAGGTACAGTCACAGCAACATAAAACGTTGCCAGTAAAATAAGCCAGTCCCAGCCAGCTTTAAAAGTGCTAAAATGCAACAATATGAATTTGGATTTTTTTGCATCTGAAACTTTGTATTCTGGAAATGCTGGTTTATCTACGAAAACATTCTGAAAAAGAGAGAAAAAAATTAAATGAGGCAAAACAATAATTTGATTACACCGAGGCATTTCTTCCAACGCAGCCCTTAGGTGGTTGGTGTTTTTTGTAAAAAGAGCATAATAACTTATGACATACTCATATGCAGGAAAGACCTAATGCTACTTTTCTTTCTAACGTACACCTTGCATGATGGTTCTGTTCATAGAGTAACTTTTGTGAATGTTGAGGCAGGAAGAAGACTAATACGTTACGATTAAAAAGAGCAAAGAGGGGACTGAGTCTGGCAAACTATTTCTTCCTCTGTTGAATTAATTTTCACTGCAGAGCAATGTTATCCTACTGGACAGACAGGTTAGACCTTCGTATACACAAAGACATAGTACTGTAAATAGGAACATATAGAAAGCAATAGATGGCGTTGAAGAACAACATCCTACACATAGAGCTGTGAGGTTATTTCAGACTCGATCTAGCCTGCTCCTATGGACTGAACAGCTCCAGTACTTGGAGAACCTCTCCTGGTTTAGTTCCGTCTGCAGGAATCCAGTTCATGAGAATGAAAGTGCAGTTAGTAAGAATAACTTTTTGATTTTCTTTAAAATTGCATTCTTGATCTAAACCAAAATGTAGATCCACCATAGTATGGCTTCAGAACTGACTACTTTTGTCATTAGACTAAGCTTTGTCTTGAATCTTTGCCTTACCAATGTTTTATGCAACCAAGATTTCAGTGTTAAGCTGTAGAAATTCTTAGCTTTTATCTTTCACAGCTTTGACAAAAAACACCTACCCTCCCAAAAAGCAGCATGTGGGACGTGAACTGTCTTGCATTATTGACTGACAAAATCTTTGCTCACTGATACTGTGCTCCTGGTTAATGCTGTTCCGGTAACAAGGAGCCTCCCAAAACAAAATTGTGCATTCAGCAAACTAAGATTACTTCTGATCTTGAAGTTATTCACTATGAAATTAAAAAGACAAAACCTGCATAATTGTAGACTTAACTACATTTGCGTTGTCTGTCACAGCCTTTCCCTTTGCGTTTCTTTTGAAATACTGTTGTCATTGCCTTCTCTATTCTTGGTTCTTATTCATGAATCTAAGCAGCTGAATTCTCACTTTTATTAGTGTCAGCCCATTTTTTAATCATAGAAAAGAAAACATTCCTCATATTATTTCCAATCCATAGCTCCAAAAATCCATGTACTAAAGGTAGTAAATTAGCCTCAGAATAAATGTTTTAACATGGTAAAATAACATCTGCACTAGCATTTTGACAGTACAGGTAAGTCATCAAAATCTGTCTAAGAGTCATGTTCCTAAAATATATGATCATATTACTATGCAATGAAAATATCCCTGGAAGACCTGGTCATATTTTGCAGGGGTTTTTTTATTATTATGCTTTTTCAGCATGAAACATTTGTAACTTTTTTTAAACATTTAATCATTTTTCAACATTCAATCTTTTTTCAACTTTTAATATGTAAATCCAATGGAAGTGACTCTTTGCCCTGTGAGCTATATACCAGTTGTGTATTTTCATGTCCTTATCTATACCAAGTTTTTTCTACTTTTAGTTTCTAATATATTAATCTCTACAAGGATGCATCTGCACTGCTGCCTAATTTTGGTAGCAAATAAGAGGAACATTCCCATTGGCAGATCATCTCTTCAGAGTGTTCATGTTTTATATCCTTTGGTTACTTTTTCCATTGTCTGTCTTCCATCCTCCCGTAACCAAAAAAAAAAAAAAAAAAAAAACAAAACAAGACCATTTTGTTCTTGTGTCTCTGTCAAAGACTTTACCTCATTAAAACTAATAATATGCAAAAAAGAAACTAAATACTGCTCTGAGAAACCGTTTTTGCTACCCGTGCTTCCAATAACTGTAGGCTTTCCCAGTTGGAACAGGCTGTCCAATACTATTCTAGAAAATATTTATATGAACATACTGATTTCATAGGTAACCTCTGTGTTAACTTTTCTCCTGAAACATAGTTGCACAGAGCAGGAGAGTTATTTTTTCTCATTAATATTTCTTTAGAAGTCATTCTGTTGCAATATTATTGGTTTGTCTGTGGTTTGATTTAGTGTTAGCAACATTCACAGCATGTTTTGTGAACTTACTCATTAGTTATAGTTACTGGGGGAACTCAGAATTAATTTGAAGACAGAAACATCACTGCTTCAATTAAGAAATGAAAGGATAAATGTCACAGCACAAAGTTGGAGAAATTCATATGAAAACTTGCCTAAATGAAAGAACCTTTTGGAGCTTAACAGCGTTAAGAGTTTCAGCTAGAGCAATATCTTGAATCTCTTTTTTTTTTTTTTTTTGGCAAATAGTAATAACTGAGATAAAATAATTGGGATGACAAGGTAAATAGGATCCTAAAATTCTGAGAACCTGTGGATTCTAAGTTCTGAGAAATTTTATATTGTGGATTTCATGACATTAAATGTCTGTTTACAGTATGATTAAATGCACTATCTTGCTATGTGGTAACAAGTACCACAGTAGGCAGAACTGTACTTAAGTGAGAAGCATTCTAATCCTTTTTACTGTGAAATTATGAACAGGGTATTTCTCAAGTACTCACTGACCTTTTACAGCACTTTTCAATTTTTTTTTTTAAAGATAGTGCTTTTTGAAAGAGTAGATTTTTGGGGGGAGAGGGGAAGAAAAGAATATCACCTACATTATTAATTTTTAATTTGTTCTTCTCTCTTCTTTGTAGATGTCCAGAGATATGATAAAGGACAGCTCTACTCCGTCTGCGTGCCGACTCAAAATGTGATCCTGCTCTTCCTCTTCCTTTCCATTTTTCTGCAGAACAGAGGTGAGAGTCCATTAAAGATCAGGAAATAACACTTTAACCTTTGGGACCTGAACTACTGACATTTCAGACATTAGTAGAAATGTAAATATTTTGCACACCTTCCCTTTTGCTTAATCTTTTGCAGTAAAGAAACAAAAACCCTCTCTCCTGAAGGGCAAATAAAAACCACTATAAAGTTGTAATTGCCAAATGCCTTCACACAAATCAGAAGCAATTAATTGCAACATATGATTTCATAGATAAGATAAATGTACTCTCTACTGTTTCAGAAAGTAGAGATTGCTGACCAGAGGGAAGGATGGCTGGAAGTAACCACTGAAAATATCCTTGAGGCGATCCTACTGTCCCTCTCATTTTACAGAAAGAAAAACTTCTCTTGTGGTGTACTTTTTAAAAACAAAGAGTCTGACTTGTACTAGGCTTCCATTATGTCAGAATATGCTAATTTGTAAGCTTGTTAATTAGTAATAACCGATTCTTACATTCACTAGTTTAGATTTCTTTTCCCACCACATGGCCACTGGCAAAACTGCTTGACATATTCCTTGGTGACATGAAACCCATTAAGAGTAAAGACTGAACATTATTTTGGAAGGGTTTGTGGTTTTCACCTCCATTCAGATGTCTGTAATTGTCAATCATGAGAACAAATTTTGTTCTTGCTTATAGAGCAGTAAATTCAAAGTAATTCCAGGCACTCTGATGGAATTACAGTGAATTTATGCCAGAGTAAATGAAAGCAGACTTTTTGTGATGTGTCAGGATTAAGAAAAAAGAAATTATGGGAATAAAGGAAGAAGCCGTCTGTCAAGGAGGTTTAATTAAAGACAATTCAATGCCTACAAATTAAGGGGGAAAAAATTTAACAAAACACAAAACTAATTAGCAGAGCCAGAATTTAGCAGCAAGCGACATAGCTACATTTTGAAACCTGCCTAGAAAAGCAAGAACGATTTGGATTATAATACATCAGAAGACTGATGTATTTTTGGCTTAACAGCACAAAACCATACATAACAAAATGTATAGGAAGATAAACTTTCCAAACTTCTCAGTAAAGAAGTTTTCATGTAATTCATGTAAGAGCACACCCTAGCTGAGGATTTTTTTTACTTGGCAGTAAGGAGAAGGGGAAAAAAAAAGTAAAAAAAAAAAAAGAAGGGAAAACCTTTATACTGCAAAGCCAAATGGCTACTCAAAAGTTGAAGGAGGCAGACAGAGAAGCCTCCTACTTTCCCATCACCAGCACCTATTGATGTCAGCTACAATGAAGAAAGATAGAACAAAAAGCATTATTTCAGAAAAGACCCAACTAAACTAACGTTGGGTTTTAAAAAAATAATCTCTTCATCATCAAACCATTTAAAACTCAAACTAAATTTTAAGTGTTCTTAAATTCTGGGTAAGAATAAAGTGCTTATCTCTTTCTCTGAGGAAAAATTAATTTAAATCTATTGAATTGGGTCTCCACTGCAGTATTGTTCAGCTATGGTAGCCTGGGTTCGTCATATGACTTTGAATTTCTATTTAAAACCATTTACAGTCCTCTCTTTCTTCCCTTTCTCAGCTTAAACTGCCATGTTGTATGAGGCCACTCAGTTTACTCTACTGCATCCAAAAGTAGTCAATAAAATAGGCTTCAGATCTGCTATGAGGCAGGCTGGGAAAACACTTTTCTCGAGTTTCTGGCCAGCCATGCTTTTGAGATGCTTTAACTAGAGGCTTCATCCTCACACTGTACCATATCTAATACCTGTCCTTGTCCTTAGCCTACAGAGCCCAAGGTAGTCCATCCTGGCAGATCAAGCAGCCTTGGCGATGTGATGCGATGCGATGTGTGGTGAGACCCACACCGAACTGCGATCAGAAGGCAGGCATGGTGCCTGCAGGTGGAGTTTCATTGAGTACCTTCAGCAACCCCAGCACTCAAAGATCCTTCCAGTGTGGAAGTGGAGTTCTCTACCTCTCACCAGCCGTGGAAGTCTTCTCTTTACCCTGGCTAGATCTCCCATGCCATTGTAAATATGCTCTTTAAATGTATCCTTTCAGCAGCTCCTATTTACAGAAAAACATGCAACTTTCAAGCTATGGATACACGATTGCCTGATATAATAGTGTAATACCGCCTTCAGGCTTTTTCTTTGTAACTCCTAACCTCAGATGCGTCTTTTTCTCACATGCTGAGCACTGAGCTGAAAGCTGTCCACAATTCCATCTCTTTCCAGAATGTCATGGGACTATGGAATGAGTTGGTGCACACATAAGTTATTGTTTCTTTTTTCCCTATGTATTTACTGACACAGAGTTTTCACTTTCTATCCGCTCTTTAAATCAGGACAGGTCCCTTGTAAGGTTTTAAATTTTCTGTGCCAGCAGCCTGATAATTTTTGACTTTACACAGGTTACATCTCTCCTGCCTAGGTTCAGAGTTTCAGTCACTAAGAATGCTGTATTCCTTAACCTGCTCAGGCTGTGGGATTTGAGATGGCACTTAGAATCTTACCAATTGCATATTTTCATGGCAAGTGACTTCCATCACATGCTGATTCCGCTATTTTCAAAGGATTAATGCTACCTCTATCTTAATCTTGGAAGTCACTCAACTCTAGAGACACAAAAGCATGCATCAATACAAAAAGCATTACATTCATTATGAAGTAATAATTTTCTTTCTAGACAGAAGTGGCAAAACATTTTTATGGTTGTTATTAGAAGTGAAAAAATGAGTTTATTTTGAAGATGAGATGCCATCAGAGCACATGTCAGTAGCTGAAAACATAAATAAGTGAATGACATTTGTGAATTCTCCTGCTTTCTGGTCTCCCAATGCCTTCAGGAAAAGAAGCAATCCTGAGCCTTAGCAAACTACATTGTTCACCAGGTGTGCCTCTACATATGTGATTATTTTCTGCAACCTTCCTTCTTTTCTTGCCATACTGCGTTTACAGCTCACTATTCTGGAAGAGACAGTTCATTTTTTGAAACACCCATCTGTTTCTCTCTTGTTCTTCAAAAATTTAGGCACCTGACCGACTTGATTTTTTATATTTTTCTATGGCTGATCTTAGAAAAAAAATAGATCTAAGAATAAATTCAATCATAAGCAGAAAGTCACTTTAATATAGCTGGCTTATTTTTGCGCTGTGCTTAAAACCAAAAGGATTTCTCTTCTCCCCATATGCAGTAAGAAATCTTGTTCTAGAAAAATCTCAGCTTTCAGGGTCCATTTCCTGGTGCTCCTACACATCTCCTCCTGTGTGATAGTAATCCCCTCCCCAAGACAGCTCTTGAAAAGGATGTTTGCAATTTAATATTATCTCCTCTTTATCAGAAAAGTGGTAATATAATTTTTAACTATTATTGCTGTCATTCTGGTTGTTTTCCTTTCAAATGAGGATAGGTATAGTACCACAACCATCAGACATGACAATTACAAAAGATTTTTCTAAGTAAAGAAACTAACACAACACCTCTTTGCTAAGCTTAACATTAGCCACCTAACAGCTTAAGACTTCTTACAATCTTGTAAGGGAAGGTTGCAGTAAAAGAAAGCACAATCAGACACAAATGTCTTTGTAACTCTTGTCTTTTCTGTTGTGTTTTTATAAGAACATGAGGCTTCAATCATCCACTTAAGGTTAATAGAAAGTGGAGACATAACGCTTCTCTTGTCCCTTTGGACAAGAAAAGATCTATTTCTTAGGCATAAATCAGAAATATAAACCCTGACAACTTCTGACAAACTTTCCTAGGTATATACTGCCCTAGCAATGCAGAAGAACTGGAAAGTCAGCTTTACTGACTAAATTGACACCGAATGGATGTCTGCTCTCTTATAAAGCATTTAATTTAATCCTAGAATAATTTAGGTTGGAAAAGACCCTTAAGATCATCAAGTCCAATCACTAATTGCGAATTCCACCACTAAACCATGTCCCCAAGTGCCACACAGCTGTGTCTTTCAAATACTTTCACAGGTCGTGACTCAACCACTTCCCTGGGCAGCCTGTTCCAAGCTTCATAACCCTTTGGTGAAGAATTATTTCCCAGAATCAGGATAGTCAGAGCAGAGCATTAGATAGAGTCCAGAATACTTTATAGTTTGCAATGATGTCATTCCCCAGGTAAAGTCTCATACGCTTATAGAATCATAGAATCATGGAATGGTTTGGGTTGGAAGAGATCTTAAAGATCATCTAGTTCCAACCTTTCTGCCATGGGCAGGAACACCTTCTACTAGACCTGGTTGCTCAGAGCCCGATCAAACCTGGCCTCGGACATTTCCAGGGATGGATCATCCACCACTTCTCTGGTCCAGTTCTCAGCTGTTCCAGAGCCCTCTCATAGTGAAAACTGAGTAACCCTGATGTGACCCAGAAGCACTATGCTCACTCCATAGCAGACAACCTGTTTCATGAGAGAGACCATAAAATTCATTTTTTTCCAAATACCAAAATAAACTAACCTGATCTGGCCAGAAAGTTTGTACTTTATTTACAAAAACTGTCTCAGCCTTGGTATCTTTTCCTCATTTTACATAGCATTAATTTGTATGCCTTCAAAAACTGCTTTCACTTTTCTCATTCATGTATTAATAGAACATGCATTAAATAAAACCACTATCTTCAGCTCCCTCTGGTGTGATACATACCCAACATGCTCTTGTACGGAAACATCTCCCAGTCTGATCATGGCTCATTACCACTGAAAGTTTTCAATACAAGTGTTCATGGACACAAAACGGAAAATTAAGGTCTAGCATTTCATTCATATTACATAGAAAACAAGTCTTCATTCTCAAAAGTCTTTCTTTCATTACAAGATAGTAATTATTCAGGTACATGTATTACTACTTTCACTTGAGTGAGCAAGGTGTACTTTAAGATGTACTTTAAGATGTACTTTAAGGTGTACTTTAAGATGTACTTTAAATGCAAGAGATTTGCCTAAAACATAGAGTGTGAATAAAAACAACCTGCGCCTCTCAAGTTTAACCCAGAACACAATGTACTGGCAGTATGTGAATGAAATAGAGAGGGATGATGTAAAGCAGCCCGGGAGTTTAGTCATGGGAGCACATGACTACCTGAGTAACTTTATTCAGAGATGGTAGTTCTACCAACAACCAATGTGACAGAGTTATCCTAAAGGCTGTGAGACTGCAGACCTGGATCTCTAAGCAGTATTTCTGCAGTACAGTAGCCAAGGAAAGACAGGGTCACCACCAGGGACAAGACCAAGACTCTTCACTGCTTTTTTACATATTCACAAGCATGTTAGCTCCGTGCTCAAAGTTATATTCCAGCCCCAACTACTTGATTGCCACCGCTGTCCTGTTTGCTTGGCAGGTGGGGCAGTCAGGCCCAGGGTGAGACTGATTCAGGCACATTGACTATCCTCTTCAAAGAGTGCAAATATGACCATCTCAAGTCATGCTGTGCAATAACCCTGACTGGGCAAAAGTAGAAGAGGTAGTATAGATATAGATATCTTTAAACACTTTGCAAGGAAGAGTCCTGTAGAAAAGCAGTGAGTTCCAGATTTACATGGACCCTGTAGTGGGTGTTCTCTGTGAAAATTCCAAGTTCCAGTTTTATGTAACAATGTAGTGTACACTTCTAAAAATACATTCCATAAAATAATGAGATGACTTCACCTTAGCTATTTTGAGAGCTAAGCCAGGAGCAAGTATGAGGAATAAAAAGATAAAATTTTTATTCTACTAGCATTTTACTCAAAGGACTAGATAAATTGGTAGATAAGAACTTTTTCATTTATTTCATTGTTTACAAAGCTGAAGTCAATCATGAGATGAAACAGCAAGTAATGCCAACTCCCACTTAAGGAAATTTATCATAAAAATAATATCATTTTGAATGTGTGAACTAGATTTCCTTTCGAACAATAACAATACCACCAACAAACTAGAGCAGGAGAAATAGACTTTCTTCATTGCTAAAAGGTATCTAAATAGGGACAGACTTGAAGAAATCAATGATGCTGCTCCATACACACAGTGGAAGGAACACTGTGAAAATGCATGGTAACCAGGTTAACGCTGTGATTTTTAATGCTGGTTGGACCCTTCCCTGCTCAAAACACAGACTGGTAGATTGTGCTACCTGTGTGATCTCTCCTGCTGCTCTATTCTGAAATCAGGCAGGGGGATAAACCTCCCCCATTACCTTTCCTGTGTATATCTTTAGGCTGTCACAACCACTCAGCCCAATCACACAGAGAGATGTTTTTACGTGGAATACTTTACAAGTACTGAATTGTTCCTTTTTGAATGTGAGTTCAGTGAATGATTTATTAAAGAATTTATCCATCATTTATTCGTCTTACAACTCTATCTATAAAAGGCTTCCTGTAAAAAGTGCAGTCAAGTATTTTTTGGTCCTTTTAATACACGTCTTGAGAAACCCTCATCACTTGCATCATAAGGTAAGGAATACCACAACAGAAAGTGTGATCTTTGCATAGGCCCCCATGAGTAACCCATGTGCAATAAAATAAATACAATGGTGTCTACAGGAAACACAACGGTACTAAATCATATCCAGTATCACTGACACAAAACATATTTCACAGGCAGTCCTCAAAAAAACCAAACCACCAAGGAAATTCTGATGAAGACAACTGGGCTAAAGCAACTCTGAATGAACACAAAACAACCCTCTAAAACCCGATTATATGGAAGGTTGGTATGATTTTTTTCTAGGCTTTTAAAAATCTTTAGCAAATTTTCAGTTATTATTCAGGGGATAGCACACCAGCAGTTGCCAATAAACAGAAAACTGATAAAAGTCTTCTTCGGTATTAATGACAGAATAAAAGCATTACCATGGGCAAGAGGCTGCAGGAGTTCTGTTGGTTGTATGATGCATTCTTTCTTCCAACAACAACCAACAATTCACATGACTGTTAGCTGTGTGGGGGATCCAGGCTAGCCTCTAGCTGCTTTTTTATTTCTGTAACTGATTAACTGATTCAATAAGAAGATGTACTTAACACACATACCAGCTATACACCGTAAACATTATTACAGAACATTTTTTAAAGGGGCCAATTTTACACAGAATCAACGGTGTGATTATCATAATTTTAGTATTATGCCTTAAGAGAAAATTCAGCTTTGAACAGCAAGAGAAAAGAAGCAATATTATACATTACTATTAATGTTTTTATGAATTAGAAAGACCTTTAAACAGTGGTATGCTTATGAGATAAAAAACCTTAACCACATTTTGGTCTGCTGATTCTTCCTCTATGAAGAAAAAAAGATATGAGGAAACAGACACACAAAGCCAAAAGAAGGGTTCTTTCTCCTCTTCCATTTTGGTAGTTGATGGGAGTACACCTCTAAATAAATAAATAAATATTCATTTTTAGATGCCTGTATTTGGGTCTATCGCATAAAAGACAGAATTGGGAAAAAAACAGATATATGTCTCTTCAACTGCTTCCAATAGATTGAGTTTCAGCAGAAGAACTCTGAAAGTGAATTACTTAAACTATTTTCTCATTTATTTATACTATTGCTGAGAAGTTACAGAACTCTTATAATGAAGTAAAACATTCTGACTCGAAAATAGCTATTTCATAATTGTGTAAAAATAGTTTATTCGCCAGCTTTCTACTGTTACTACTCTAGAGTCATCTCACAAATGGGAAAGTTGTCATTTTTATTATGGCATCAAATTTGAAATATATATATTGATTCAACTAAAGTGACTGGTCATATGTAGTTCTTACACAACAAAATGTAGTGTTGAATTTACAGCTTGGTTGTCACTCACTTCCAGCTGTTTTTGAGGTGACTGTTTTCTCCTGGAATAGTTTTTATTTCCCACAGCAAATTCCCACAAAGCTCATGAGACAGTGATATGCTCATATATCATTATGAACAAAAACATAGCTGTAATAACAAAGAGAATATTTGAAATATTTTTCAAGAACGCCTGGAACTTAAATAATGCCAACTGTTCAAGTCACCAAGAAACTTTTCATCCTCTTCAGCAAGTGTTAATATCTCTTCCTCTGCAAGTGTGTAGTATTTAAGAACATAATATCACAGAACCTGAGAGTTTTCTTTTTTCCTTTAATTCCATGAATTTAATCATGTATTTTATTTACTGATATTTTTCCTCCTTTTGAATATTCAGAAAAGGGTGATCATAATTTAAGTCATCCATTGCAAAAATAATTTAAAAAAAAAATTTATGCAGAAGATGATGTTAAAGTACACCTTGCTCACTCAAGTGAAAGTAGTAATACATGTACCTGAATAATTACTATCTTGTAATGAAAGAAAGACTTTTGAGAATGAAGACTTGTTTTCTTAATAGATTTATGTACAATACAGAATCAGATACATCACCTATTAAAAAGTTTTGTAGTCAGTGTAACTTGTCCTGAGTTAAAACAGCAGGGGGATGGGGAATAGATTATTTAAAAAATGGTTTTTAAAGCTAAAACATATATAAGTTCAAAACTCTACAATGTCTGTGTATATGTTCCACGTGATCATTGAAACACCTCGAAAGTATCTCTGATTATCTCTCAAGGAATGAGATTTTCAGACTATGAAAGTGACCAGTCCTAAACTCAACCTGTTTTACAACCTTAAGTGTACAACTTAGGATGGAGAGTTGTAAACCCATCTTTTCTACAGCTATGCAAAACTCACTTGTAATAGGTCTCACTTGCTGAGAATTGCTCTGAGGAGCTGCAGCATGAACTGCATGCCCTATAACTGCAGTTGCAGTTAAATTCTGCAAATGGCCCAAGGCCTTCTAAATGTGTTTCTGAACACAAAGTACGCGTGAAATATGTTTTCTAGTCCTCATGGTCTCTTAATAAAATGTAAGATTCCAGACTGTGTCTAGGCCAATGAAAGTCTTTAAAGATATTTCTCTCTTTTCAGATTTTTTTCCCCATAGAAATAAGAAAGGTTGTAAATTGTGTAGGAAGGTTGTAAACCATCTGCCTCGTTAACCAGTCACCTACCACACACACACAACTCTGAAGAATTCTAATTGGCAACACATGTACTGAACATATTCCCTGTTTCTTCAATGCCTTCTCTTGTCTGTCTTACACGGTTGAATTTTCAGATGTTAGAAGGAATGTCTGAAGATACTTTCCAAAAATCTGCCAGCAAAATGAAAAACAAAACAAAACAGAAACCCAAACAAACAACTTCTCCTTCCTCCCCACTCCTTGATAACTTTGTTTTCTAAGGAAAATCTGAAAGCAATGGCACAAATTTATCTAGGAACTTTTGTTGAGTATGAACTTTTTCATTGCTAATGTATATATTCTCTCAACCTTCCAGGATATCCCAGAATACAATCTGCTGCTCTGCATTTGCTCAGGAATCAGACTTTGCTTTTCTTTTCCTCCTTTTCATTCTACATATATCACAAAGGACACTTTCTCCTCAGTTCCAGAACATGCCCTGTGCCTCTTTGAGAGCTGCTGGAATGGAACTGCCACATGCATTTAACACTCAGTGCAAGGCTAAAGCAAGAGCTACAAAGATTGATATGTCTCTAGAGATTCAAGGCTCAAACACAACTTATTTGCTTGGATAAGAAGGTGAAAAGGTGAGAGGGAGAGCATCTACGTGCTCAAAAATGCAAAAAGGAACAAGGCAGCTCTATTTTTGTCCCCTAAGTGTTTAAACTACCATGCACAGACCAGGAGAAAAAGGGTTTCTCTTTACTGATGGCAGAAGAGTTTCAGACCCCTCTTAATTTGATGGTGAACCAGGAGCAAAGTCATCCTAGGGTAGATGTAACTGAGTCATTGCAGAATAAAGTCTTCCTCAATATTTTCTTCCTTTGGGCAGTGGGAATACTGGGGTGAAACTCTCCTCCCTTTAACCCACCTCCTCCCTTGATGGAACTGCATGGTGCCTGTGCATCCTGTGCATCCTGAAACAATTTTATCTGCTTTGGTTATCGTAAATCTAGGTGATTATACGGTTATGTTCCCCATCTCAACATACTGCCTCCTGACAGGTATAAGTGGTTTAAAATGAAAAATTTCTCCTGAATATTCACTGCAGTAGCTTGAGCAATCATGAAGTAGCTGAGACAGTAATTAAGCAGAATAAATCAAAGTGCACATTGCAGAATTTCTTACAAGAGACCATTCCCACTCTAAATAGACATTTTCAACATAAAAAATCTGGAATGTAAAGTGTTTTGCACATGGTATTTCACTTCTGGCACACTGAAAAGAACAACTCCTCCCTCCAAAAAATGATGAATAATCAAAATAAATCTGTCTCCTTAGAAATTCATATGGACCTAAGAATTACTAGGAAGCCAGAATGAACCATAACATGCATCTTAGTTTAATCGGTGGTGACAAAAGGTGTGGTCCAACTTTCAATTCACATTATTTCGAGGGTGAAGGCATCTTTGCCAACTGGCAGACCTGCCTGACACATGAAATTCTGTTTAAGAAAAAGCTTTTTTTTTGCTTTTTGAGGAGTCAGACACTGGAACAGACTGCCTAGATAAGTTGTGGAGTCTCCATCCTTCATGTTATTCAGCACACATCTGCACGTGTTCCTGGGCAATGCATTCAACCTGACCCTGCTTTGAGAAGGGGACGTTGGACCAGATAATCTCCAGAGATGCCTTCCCACCTCAACTATCGTGTGATTCTGTGGTATAATGCACACATTTTTATAATAATTGTTTTCAAACAAAGAGTTCAAAATTTTCACAATAAAAAAAACCAAAATAAAAGCAAATAGATTACCAATAAAGACTAAAGGAAGCTTTGTGGAATGAGTCAAATCAAACAGGAATTTTAGCAGTCACTAGCAGTGGAACTCTACAGCTATGTAACCTAAGTTATTATACATTAGCATACAGATTAGAGGTCTAAAAGTAGTCACAGAATAATTCAATTTCATATTTTCCTACTTGGATTCCTGTATTGCCACTAAATTCCAGCATATGTTCTAGTGTCTTATAGAAAGCTCATATGCAGAAATGAGAAAGCACTGACCCAGCCATACCACATTGGTGTCCAGATTTGGAGAATGGAATTTTCAGTTTAATCACTTTTCCTCCAAAAGGACAATGGAACTTTTAACTAGTTCACCAAAAAGTAGCTCATTGTAAATTAGGATGCTAAAATAAAACTCCTATAAAACTACATGAGAAACAGCTTATTAAAAAAACCCAAACGAATAAATCTTTTCCTGTATATTGAAAAGACCATCAATTTGCTTACAAAACACAGTTTTAGGAAGAAAAGGTGGTGACTTGCTTTTCACAACGGCAAATGATTACAGGTATTATTAAGCAGATGGAAAGCAGAACGTATTTCTGCAGTAAACTTACGGGTAAGGCAAACATGTATTGTTGAAAGCAAATTACTGATACTGAAAAATTGAAGCCTTTAAGGGTATTGGCAGATTGACTTAAAAAACCAACCCAAACCAAACCAAAACAAGGAAGTGTGAAAGTTGCTGACTGTCATAGCATTCTTAAAGACTGCCAAACTTCTCAGGCATGTGTTTTTCCATTTTTCTTATATGAAAGTCTTAGAACAAAGTCTGCTTCTCCCATTGGTTGATAAGGCTCTTTTCACTGGAAACTTTTATACAGAAGAAAAGCAGAAAAAATCCTGTTAAATTTGTATTTCGAATGACACATTCAAAAGAAAAGGTCACAGACAACATCTGACATTTGGGCTGGGTAAAGGAAAATAAGGTAAAAAAGTGGACTTTTGCAAGGCACATTGGCACAAAGGACCAACTGAAGTTGTGTGAACAGAGAAGATAAAATAGGTAAGGAAATGCCTGCAGAAAATCAAAGACAGTATTGGCTCCTGAGATTTGCAAGAGTAAATATACAATGCATAAGAAGAAAGAGGCCATAAAATCAGGAGATAAAGTTCAGGAAGGTGTCATTGTAAAAGTACAAGGAGAACAAGATTTTACAGAAGAAACAGTTGATATCAAAATTAGGAAAGACCCTAGGAAGTAGGAGTCTGGAAAAGACTTTTGGAGGCACAAGCAGTGACAGTGTGCTACCATAAACTGCTGGTGGAAGGGCAAAGGGGCAGGCTTAGGAGAAAAGGAACATGAAAGAATTTTGTTAGATAAGTTTTCTGAGGAGTTTAGAAATTAAAGGGAGATGGAATATGACGATTAATGACCCATAAAAGTCAGTTCTGGGCAGAAAGCAGAATAGAGAGACTGAAACAAAAACACTGATAAAAGGGCCTTGCATGGGCAGAATAGTTTCATACTGAGAATGTTTGTATCTAGGTCCTCCCTCCATACACAGTCTAACCTCAAGAGGTATGCTAAAAAGGCAATAGAAAACTGTTAATGATGGCAATTACCTTATAGAAATAGCTCAGTTTCAACTCCAAGTTTAAAAAATATTTGATTTTTGAAAGGACAAATTCAGTAGTCCTTGAAAAAGTAAATCAATCTCTGAACATTTAAATAGTTTTTTCATACATCCAAACAAAACACCAACTCCATTTTTTGTTAATACAAGGTGCATCCTACGTCCCTGATAGTAGCTGTGGTCTAAGTAAAGAAGTACCAATTACTTCTAGAAGTTAAACATTCTGAAATTTCTGATACTGAATGAGTTGCACAGATTGTACTGGGAATTCTTTTCTAACAATAACGAGATGATATTCACCACTGGAGAATTAGTGGATCACTCTGCATAGGAAGAATTTTAACATTATTAAAAAAGAGCTGATATACCGCTACATTTACTTTTATATAGACAGGTAGATCTACATAAAATTAAAATGCTGGAATTCTTTGTAAATATTTTGAATAAATTATTAAATCCTGTCTGTTATCTCATTTCATTATATGAAACACTGTATTTGTTAAAGCCCCACACTGAGTTACTTTCTGCTTCCATGATGCTAATAACATAAAATGATCATCATGGGTTTAAAATTAGTATGAGGTCATGGAACAGCCAAGTTTCGGGATGGTGCTCCAAAGAATATGTCATGGAAGACAACCAAGTGTCAATATTCATAAGCTTGTAGCAAGTGAATGGGCACTTGCTGGTGTAGTGCAGCTCTGAGTAAGTGCATTCCTGTGTCAGTACCCAGCAGGAGAAGAAGCATTAATTCGTAAATTTGCTACAGGACACAGGAGTTAAAATCTGCTTAGATTTATAATTTGACATGAAACCACGTCAAAAGACCATCTTAATCCATCCCAAAATAACCATGCAGCTAAAAAATGTTTAACAGATAAACAATAGCTGTCATTTTGCAAGTAATCAGCAACACGCCTATTTCAAGTCATCACTGGCATATTGAATGTGATTTCTCACCGAGTCTGTCCTGAAAATTTGCATCACTTGTAAGTAAATCATTAGCCTGTAGAGCACAGATGTTCTGACAATCTCTCTCCTACATGGTTCCATGTATCAGGTTTTAATAAATTACTTTCCTAAAAATTTTATTAGAGTAAGGTTTTCTGAGGTTTAAGGAGAAACAAGGTAAAATATTTTTAATAGTTTTATTTTTTTATTTCAAGAGGTAGCAATTGGTTGAAATTGAATGTAAGGAAAAGCAGTAAAATGTACTTGTGTACTACTTCAAAACCATTTTTCAGTCTTTCAGCTTAGAAATTTTAAAATAAATTCAGTGTAACAAGTGAAAGATGCAAAATTTCCCCCCAAAAATCCTCTAATTACCAGGCCTTGAAAAGTAAGAAAAATGTGAAATTATTTGTCCAAATGTTCACAAGAGGCAGACATCATAAACATAACTGTTGATCTATAAATATTAATCAGCACAAGAAAGCGTAATATTTTATAAAGTACTAAAATTTCATAAAAGAATACTGAGTAACACATCTCTGTAACTGAAATACAACTTTTTTGTTGAAATATGAATATTTAAAACCAGAAAAAGTTGAATATTAATTGTTCCCCTGCTTTAGAAACCCATGAGGAGTAAAGGTGTTCTAAGGGCCATAACTGTGTCGTTTTTGAGATATGCGATATCAATGGCTATCACTGGGTGAAATATTTGGTAGTATTTAGAAGTAGATCCCAGAGTAGTACCAGGTTGGAAAATTCAACACTAATGGCATTTTACGGAATGCTGAGAGCCACTCTTTGTGTCTATAGATAAACTCTTCCTAAGCAGCTCCTTTGAGACTGATAAATTACAAAACTAAAGTGTTAGTTCACGATACCTTTACAAAATGTAAATCTGGAATAAGTTCACTGCCTTTGATGCACAAGCTGACGCTCACTGCATAGCCTTCATCCATCCACACTGACTTTGCTTTGTGTTAGCAAAATTTAGCAAACCTTGATTACACTATACAGTCCAAATTATTTTATGGCAGTTGTGAGCCATTATCATAAGCCAATTTTCCAAATTCATGGAAGAGAATCCTTGCCGTGTTTCCTTTCAGAATCGAATAAAAGTGAGAATTTATTTCTTATACATTAATCCTGATGGCATAATTAGTCTTATAACTTAATAAAATGTAATGAAAATGAGATGAAACAAGAAAGTATATGCTTATCAACAGGCAAAATAGTTCTTAAAGCTGTTTTAAATTCTGCTCATTGGAAAATATGAAAAAATGCATTCATTTATCTCTCAGCCATGCTGAAATCAAATTCACAGGTGGAATGCTCGAAAAGATCTAGGTTTTCCAAAATACCAAAATATACCTCTGTAAATCCAAAAAGTAAAAAAATTAAATCATGGTAGATAAAAACAAATTTAATTTTTAGGACAAAATATTCTGTCTCTTAAATTCCACATTTACAGAATCCGTAGCAATATGTAAATAAAAAAAAAGCAAACAGATTATTTATCATTCCATGACATATATTAATGTCTTCCTTGGAAATCTAGGAGGTGTCTATACTGAAAAGTGTACAGGATAGAGAATGCTCATGCAGGTACGATTCTTAAAAACATATAAATGTTGGTTCTTATCAACATTTTTGCAATTCACACAAACCTTCCTTTTTGTCTTCTGCAGCAATCTTCACTTTTGTGTCTGTTATATCTTTGAAAGAGGCCAGAAACAGTACTACATCTCCTTTTTCATTCTTTATAGGAACAATATCCAGTAAGCACCAGAATGAAGACCCTGAAAGGATAAACAATGAATTTAATTCAAACAGCTGTCTTTTAGCAGAGAGAGGGGGGGAAAAAAGTGAACTGCTTATTTAGGAGGTCAGTAGTCAGGGAATCACAGATGTTCAGCTCATGTAAATCTCTTTGCATCATTGGTTGAAGCTCTGTAATACTGCTGTCTCCAGAAGCAAGACATTAATTTAAATGCAAAATTTATCTACAGGGATCATTAATGGAGTTTAATGAAGCTGCTTACTCCTCTGAAACCATGCTTTCCTTTGAACTCTCAACTGATGTTGCTTATTTCCTGGAATAGCTCTCACTTTGTTAACTTGACATCTGAAGCATTCATGTCTGCTACAGAATCATTCTACCTTAATCATCTGACTTGATACTCATTAAAACCTCCCGACAGAAGACCTGATAGTCAGAGCATCATTCCACTAATTCAAAGATATTTAAACTAATCAGATACCAGACTTAGGATAGAAATAAACTCATTGCATCTCACAGATTGTGAGATATATAATATCAGACATCATCTCTAAAGTTAATATCAGCTATCTTCCTTACTGTCTTTAATGTTCACCTTTTCAAGACTGAAGTTGGGCAACGCTGAGTTTGACAATATTTTTAATTCTTGTCAACCTTTCTCTGTTCACACCTGCTATATAATTACGCAGCTTAAAATAAATTCTTACTGTTTTCCCTGATCACATCACATGTCCTGTTTGCAAGACATATTGTTCAATTCCAATGACATCATTCATAAGTTTCCTATTAACACCATTTGGAAGAAGAAAATATTTAATGCCTAAATGCAAACATCCTAGATCCCACTCCCATCCATTCTGGGGTAACTCAGCCCAGCACCAGACTTTTGTCTCTTTCAGATTTTGGGCATCAATGCTAACTACCTCCATCCAGCATCACCCTACTAATATTATTTATAAGAGGTATAAGTACCACTAAAGAGTTTTAAATTTATTTTTTGTACGTGTCTTTACGCTTCCACAACCTGCTGCTTCACAGCATATTATTTTTAACATTCATTTACAAGCACAAGTCTACTTTAATTCACAAAAAGAAACAGGATTAGTTCCCTGGACCGCTGCTGCCCCAGCTGACTACTGCCAAATTATCAGCTGAGTTTTGGAGGGGTCCTCAGGAACAGGAAGCAGTTTTTAGTCACTTCCTGCTGTGCTGTCTTCTGAAGTGTTCAGTTTTGAAAAAGAACTGGGCACAGGAAGAACACAGTTAAGTTTTATAATTTAAATTTTCAAGTGTAAGTTCCCTGTCTGCCTTGTGAACACTACAGATGAGCATGGTAGATGAAACAGCAGCTCTCCTTTTGAAGGACCACCACAGTCAAAGGTACAAAAATATGCTTCAAAGGAAATTCATCTGGTCCTCTCTGTCCTGATCAAACTTTCCAAGAGTCACACAGGCAGCTTTGAGAGTAACATTACTAGTTCAGTAATCTGGTAGTACTTCCACTTAAGATATTTAAAGAAGGGACAGGGAGAAATTGGAACAGGAGGAATGGAAACTGGAGGACAGAAAAACTGTGGAAAGAAACAGACTGGCTTTGTATTGGGTTTAAATATTCTTATTTTGAGGTTGAAGACAAAGTAAGAAAAGAAGCCCTTTTAAAAGAAGGTAAAACTTATGTCAGAATCAGAAGCAAGATATTTGATTTTCCCTTTTTTTTTTTCTTTTTTTTTTCAGATTTGACTCTATTATCAAAAACGCTGGGTAAAGCTGCTCAGTAGCATTACTGTCAGAAATGTTCTAGATAGTCATCACCCTCTCAATCTGAAGTGGTCCAGTCAAAGAGAAGAAGCATTAAGAAACTTTACTGCTTAAAAATAGAAACATAGGTCTTTACGAAATACCATCATAACTTCTAAACTGGCCAAACTCATACTGGCAAAATTACTTTCTATCTGGCTGCATTCTAGCAGTAGTTTCAGTGGGTGAGAAGTCACTCTCAACTCCTTCTTTTAAACCACCACCAAGAGGGGCAATGATCTTTTAAGAAGGTGTTTTTATCTCCTCTAGAAGTGGAAGCATATCTTTTTTCAATTGTTTCACGTCTTTCCTACACACACACACACCCCCACATACACCCCCACACATACCAGCCATTAAGTCCTGAAAGAAAGTTACAGACATCAGCCATTTAAAACTAACTTAACTCAGTTACTGTAATATTGTCTGAAATGATAGATTTATAGGTTTAAGGGAGTTATGATAATGTGGTTCATCATTAGGAATAGAGACAAATCCATTTAACATTTAATGGCTTAATGCATTTGCTCTTTTGTATAATCAAAGTGCATTTGAATTCTTTACAGGTGAACATTTGTCACTGAACACTGGTCACTGAATTTTTTCCATATCCTCTCATCATTTAGTTTCGCTTGCTGTTTCTCTCAATCATATTTTCTTTCGTTTTCTTTTCTTGTTCTCCTTCTCTGTAAATATATCTGACAATATTTTGACTAAGCAAAGCAAACATGCATAAAATACATATCTAAAATACAGTCTGTGCCACTAAAGAAAACACACATCCAATACACGCCCAGGCTACTTCTCTACTGAAGGGTTCCAGGCTGGTGCCCTATGTGATGGGCTGCCAGTCCTGGCTGTATTTATACACTCAGTCTTTAGAAGTCCTAAACTGAGCTTGTTGGTTTGGCTTTTTGGGTTTTTTTTCTGCCTTTTTTCTGAAAGGAGCAAATGAATATGAAGTTGTCTTCGGACTAGATGAGATGATCTGTTTTAGATCAGGACTAAGTCAATATAAGGCTGCATTCTGTCAAGAACAGAAGTGCTCTATCTTTCATTATTGAGGAGCATTCTCGGAAAAATATACTGCAATGCAATCTGTTACATAGCTTTTACTGAAAGCCAGCATCACATATTTCTATAAACCAAAAGCAGAACTTTCTCCTCATCAAAAAAAGTAATGCCCTATTTTGTTACTGTTCTCTTGAATGCGCTCATCTGTGAGACAGAAATTCCTTCCCTGCTTCAGATGGTGCATACAAAGGTTTTCTGTATTGTCAAGGGTCGTCTATCAAAGAAATTTCTTTTGGAGGTTTATTTATATACAGACTCTTTTTATTGCTTCAAGCCGCCACTCGTGGAGAAAGAGTCTAATCTTTCTCTTGCATTATGAAGTGAAGGGTCAAAATACATTTTAATATCCTCAAGGCTTATATAAGCACATCACAGGGAAGGAGAAAAGAAACCAAATGAAGCATAATCTTATCACAAGACAATTTGGCTATAGTCCACCTTTTATATATACATAAAAAAGAGAGTGCTTTATGGTCACTCTCTCAACCACCCTTTCTACCTTTCCTCGTTTTGACAGCTAAAGTCTGTCCTCTGACTGAAATCAAAACACGGGTCAACAGATCACGGCATTTAAAAGGAGATTTTATACAAAACCCTGCCATTAGAATGCCAGTAGCCTTCAAAGGCAAACACTCTTTTCACTAGAAAATAAGGCCTGCTTGAACCATGGGACAGACTGAGACCATTAGCTCTGTTGATGACCTGTGTGCATTCACTGTACGATAACAGGCAATCTTTAGTCATGCCCACCCCAGACAGAGCCCAATTAAATACTCAGAATGGGAAAAATCTTTGGTGGGTATTTGGGTATTGCAAAGGCTTCATAATAGAGATATGAAGTGGGATGATGGACAGCAAGTTTATGTAATTCTTTAACAAAATAATTAAACTCTGCACCCATCTTGCTAAAATTTTACTTGATATGTTTTTAGCCATACATATACCTAAGAAGTACTTGGAATGAGTGATACTCATGCAAAGCTATGGTTTCCTTTTGCTCTTGACAGTCTGGGAGTAGTTTTGTCCAGGAAGAAAAGCTTAAGGCTTCCTTTTACTTTTTGACTTGTGTCAACCATCAGTGGTTATAACCACTTCCAGACCTTCCATTCCTCAGGACTTTTATTGCCACACTGCTCTCCAGAGGGACGCTGATGCAGCTTATACAGTCCCTTCCATCGCTCAGGGTCCAGAAATAACAAATGCACAAATTTCTGTGATCTATTTCTGCTTCTTTGTGGTGCGAGGAAGAGGGATCAAGCTGTTTTGTGAAGCTCTGAATCGGCACATATCATATCAAATTGACCACATGTAATGGTTCCTAGACTAAGAACCCAAGTATCTGAAGAAAGAAAGAAAGTTTAAATGGTTTGCATATTAGATATACAGGTCTTGTGGCACGAAACAGTAGCTCTTCAAGGATTAGTTATAATAAGATATAAATGCATAAGAGGGCAGAATTAGGCTTTACAAGCCATCACAAATCTGGAATATTTCTTTTTGTTTAAGTAGGCGATTCAGTAAACTAAATGCTCTTTTAGGCAGATGCAAATCCAGCCTTAAAGAAAACAATTAAAACACATTACCTGATTTCCAGGGATTTATGTAGAAGACAAAGAAAAAATATTTTCATGTGGATAGCTGTAATTACTTGTCAACAAGATTGATGCTAAATCCTCAGCATTACAACAGTGTCTTATTGGCAGTTACTAATTATCAGCAAAGTAAACCTGCTGCTAGATGCATCATAACACCAGAGATGCTTGAGCCTGATCATTTCCGCTTCTCTATCTCAATTCTCATTGTCTGAGATGTCTTCATCCTGACAGACCAGGATGAAAAAGAGTTTGAGGAAACCAAATACTCTCTTTCATCGGCTTACCCAAAGATTCCCAGCCTCACTGATAACACATCATTTTGAAAGTTATGTGGTTTTGACAAGATGTCAACATTTTGTTGAGGAGAGCGAAGTGCAAAGAAAACAATGCTCAAAAAAATTGCAACTGAACTGAACAGAAAAGGAAAGGAGCTGCAAGAAAAGAATAGCTATAAATTCAAGTATTTTCTCTTTATTAAATATAACTTCGACGATGATCAATTAATACAGCTAATGCAAGGTTCTGCTGCTTTAAGAAAAGTACCACCTCATTCTTCTCCATCATCTCTGCAAAAATCAAACTTGTAAGTTAACACAATCTATACTTTATTTTCCTTGAGTTCTGCTATGCAGGTGCCAGCCTGTCTGCCATACCCCAGTGACATTCTTCGGTCAGAAGATGTTGCAAAACTAAGAACTCATATGGGCTACCTTGAAACTGACTTATAAGGGATCAGGTGGTTGTATTAACATTTTCATAAGAGTGGTAATGAAGACTCAAGAACTTGTTTCCCCTACTTCTTTGTGACCACCAGATCTTGCTTATATCCTGGAAATAAGTCTCCTTACGAGTTTTAACAGTCAATGTCAATCTATTCCAAAATGGATTTATAATCCATTAATGCATCCAAAATGCATCCATTCCAAGATTTATTTACATCTCAAACCAGAATATAGTTGTATCCCAAGAATTTGGTAGATCAAAGGTGATAGTAAGATACTTTAAAAACAAAGCAAAAATTGTATGTCAGTATGAATAAGTAGGGAATTATTAATCCTGTGGAGTTAATTTAAAACTTGTTAAAAATAGCTCTCCAATCCTCTATATACCCTACAGAGTACCGCATGTGATTATTCAAATCTATTGGATCTCATCAGAGATGTGCAAAACCATCCCTCCATGTCTTCCCCGCCTTTCTGTGCCCAGCTTCAACCTATGCTCTGTTCCTTCTGCTGCCAGGTAATTCAGTGCCTCATATGTCATACTCCTCATACTGCCCAGCATGTCTAACTTTTTCTGCCATCACTGTCATGATGGAGAGACAAAAAGAGGGAAAGGATGTTCTAAGAGAGGACCCTTTTCAGCACAGCAATCTCCTTGCCTTTCCTGAAAACTGCCGATGTTAAGCAGAGAGAATCTTAATTCACAGCCCTAAAGCTGTTTGTCACTATTTGGACACAGACTGTTGGTGTTATGGCAGCTCCTGGTTTGAGTGCATGTCTTTTCCAGCCTTAGTGGAGCAGTCTCTGTGTGCAACAGCTAGCACAGTCTGCAGTGAACATTTTATACAAACTAATTTATGAGCTCCAGCACATCTACATTTCAGCTTTATTTACTCAGCTTTCTGGTCTCTCCTTGTATAGCTCCACTATCTTTCCTACTTAATGAAACCATTTCAAAATCCTCTAGTTACATTGAGTTTTCCTTGAACAAAAGCAGAGAACTAAGCAATGCCTTTTAATGCCACGTGAGATACAATATCCTTAAGTGTACTACTTTCTTTTTGTCTGCCCTAATTTCCTTTTCCTATCTCCATCCAGATTAGAAAAGAAAATGACATTTAGGGAGATAAGTACTTCCCTGATGTAATACATTTACTGGGTTGCAGTTATGACAATTAGCAAAACACACGGGATTATCTAAAAACTCAGTTAAGTCAGTGAGATGCATTCTGTTTAAAAGCAAAAAGCTTCAGGGCAGACTCATAAACATTATCAGTCTGCAACTTACTTTCCCTCCACCTCCAGTGATCATTACTTTATCACAGTTATATTAGTACAGGGCATGCAGCATTTGTCAACTGACTCCTGGGAAAGTACTAATTGAGACAATCTATTTATATAAACAAATATACAATATCTATTGCTAAAACGAAAAATAACCAAACAAAACCAAACCAAAGCAACAGAAAACAAAACAAAATACAGTTTCTTCAATATCTTCATACAAACTGCTTCAGAAATAGTCAGGCTCAATCCTTCCTGAGCAGTCTAGTGTTTACTTCATTGATTTCAGCTGAGCAATTTCCAAATAAGCCAAATTTTCTTTCCCTTGATTACTCTATTTTTGAAATCTCTTTTTAAAATTGTGTTTATAACCTATGCTCCTTATTCCTTTTGGACTTTCAGAGATAACATGTAGATATAATCACAGCAGTAAATATGATTTCTCAGCCTACTGAGGGATGTACTTTTGAAAAGAAGGCAAGAAATTTTCATAAACCAGGATGATCTCTCATATACATGTATGTATGTTTGTATATATATTTGCATATATATTCATATATATATATAAAACCGTGTATTTATTATTTTGAATTTGTCTGATATTTTGACATCTGAAGCAGTTATATGATACATTCACCAAAACACGGTGATTTTTTCAAATTATATTATTTTGTTTTTAAGCTCATTATTTTATTATCTGAAAAGAGAGACTTCAAAGATGGCATGAGATTTCCTGTAAGTAAAAAACCCAGCAATCTACAAACAGACCACTACACCTATAAAGAAAAAATTCATATTTTCACTTCCAAAAAACAAGTGATAAAAATATAAACAAAAATATCTGGAAAATATTTTTGTGACCCTCACTCTGGTGTCTCTGACAGTGGCAGCCCCTAGAAACAGAAGGCCTGGAGTCTGCAGAATGGGAGATCTTCCAGCACTGCAAGAGATGCTGGCTTATTCATAAAGTTTTCATGCTTATTCATAAAGTTTTCTAAAGACATGACACGGAGAAAAAGGGGATTCTGCTGGTTACTTGTCCACTTACATTGCAAGGCTACATTTTAGAAATGATCGATTTATTTTGCACTGCTTTTTCCACAGGGTTAGGTCAGAGAATATTTTGCTCTATAATCCTTTTCTATCATTTTTGTCTTATCTGTTAATATTAATCAGAAGTTATCAGCAAGCTTGAGGATTTTCTGTTGAGGCCATGATTCAAGAACTTTAACCTGCACTTCATATGCAGTCCATGGGCACCCTTCTGGAAGGAAGGGGCTAAAGGTGGGAATTGAGAAGGAGTCGAGTCATGGATTTGAACTGATAATTCCATCCTGTCACATTCGGGGGTTTTGTACAGAATGATTTTGAAACACACACGGAGCAATTACGTAACCTGGTAGGATTAATCTTCCCAATTCATCACTTGCGTCCATGTGAGCGCATGCTGTAAACAGACTCTGAGCCTGCCCAATGAAACAAATTATGGTAACCCCACCAGCTGGAAAGCAATAAGTTTTAACCTTCCAGTTATTTAACTGCTCTATAAAACCAAACTGCTTTTGAAATTCCCTACCCAAATCAGTGAGAGGGTTCAATGGACACTGCTAACATGACCCTCCTACCACTAGTCAGCATCATAATCCAGTACGTGGGTTTAGGGATCATGGACAAAATAAGGAAATGTCAGCAGAAGAGAGGAATAAGGTCATCAGGAGAAATGGTACTTTGAACTTTCTTTATCCAAAGAACAGCCTAAATTATGGTGAAGCACAGGGACCCAAGTCAGCTTTTAGCTAAAGCTTGATTTAAAGCTCATAAAAATAAAAGATAGCAGACTCAGTATGGCCATAAAATTGTGACAAAAGTTGAAGAGAAGAGCGACTGGTCTGATGTCTCATGAACATCCTACTGCAAAATTAATACCAATATCTCTTACTAAAAATGGATGTATAAAAAGTAGCACAATGAAATAGCTTTTAAAAACTAAAAAAAAAGCATCCAGCAGTACCAACAGCCATTCATACCAGGTGCAACTGGAAGCCCAGGGTGCCTGTGTGGAAACACTAATTGCATCTGTTAGCAGTGAAGGGCATCAAGTTGTAACAATGTAACAAGTAACAGGAAAATTTCATACAGATTTATTTACATACCAATGTGTTTCTAGGGGAACAAGCCTTTCTCAGTGAACTATGCTTTTCATACATCATGGTGCTACTGAAAGAAGCTATTAGGCAATATCACCATGAACGCCATCAGAACGGAGTGTCAGCACTGTCCGTAAGCTGCAGTCTTGTTAAAGTCACATTAAATTCTAGAAAAAGATCTCAGATGGTTTAGATCACATGGCACACAGGGGATTTTGCTGCTTTTGGTTTTTTTCCCTTCTAACTGAAATTCATCCCCTTGTTTTGTCTTCTCTCAGGCTTTTGCTGACCGCTTCACCCAGGCCTCTGTAGAGTTTAAGCCAGGGCGCTACAGAGGAGCACAAGACTTCTCTGTCTTCCTCTTCTGTTGCAGAAGCTGGGACTGTCTCTAAAACATCAAAACATTTCAGAGGTTCACATTACCTTTCATCAGAAGCCATGGGTCAATCAAATGAAGGGTTTGGAGAGAAAAGGAGCCAAAAATTCCCTCTTCTGTGAAACAGAGGAAAATAAGGACTTGTCTTCTGTCTATTATCTATACTGCTTTTTAAAGAGGAAGACTTCCCCAAAACTTCCCCATCTCACTTCCCCAAGTGAGATGTTCTAGTAATTACTGAGCTATGTGAAGGGGGGAAATGAAAAAGAACAAGAAAACAAAAGAAAAAGAAAAAATGAATAAAAGAAGAACAAAAATAAAAAAGAAAAGAGAAAAAGAAAGAAGAAAGAAGAAAAAATAAAAGATTCCTTTTAAAAAGTTACAATTTATTTTTTATGGCTCAGGTAATTGCAATTAGATATTACCTTCAGATTAATCTTTCAGTGTTGCTTGCTTTTTTTATTTCCCTCCTCCTGTATTTTGTACCATAATTTTGCAAATGTGAGCAAGCCTACCACGAAAGCTTTTTAGCTTTCTTATTTTTAGACAACGTTTTTAAGGCAGGGAAGCAGTGAAGCAGCAGTGAGGCCACATTGCTACAAACTGCTCTGTCAAGCAATTTGTCAATGGGCTTCCTCCACATTAATAAGTAGATGTCCCTAGAAAATTGAGGCCTCTCTATGGAAATATTTTTTTTTAGTCAGAAAATTCTAATAAATGCCCCTTTTCTTACTGCTGGGTTTAATTTCCAAAAGACATGGTGGATTTCAGGAGATTGTTAAAGAAGGCAGCCAGTTAATCTTAAACTGGTACCATACAACGCACATATTTCAAAATACTATAGGATATTTTTGGACAACCATTGAAAGTATGTGTTTAAACTTCTTGTTGGAAGGAACAGATACTATTTCTGCAATGAGAAAAATACTTTCTGTAGAGAAGCTTGAGGAAAACCCAATTTTCTTTCATTGAAAAAGAAATTAATTTCCCCTCAATTTCTTTATAATTAATTGATTCTTCTACAATTTTAAGTAACACTGAACTCTTTGTCTAAAAATAGCTTTTCTGTTTGCTAAACACAAGGAACGAATTAAATATAAATGATGTCATGAAGCCTTTGCTATTCTCTAGCCACACTATTCATCCACAAATGTAGCAGAGGTAATGGATGATATCTCATGGCCTGAGCCTTATTTCATTTGCCTGTGGCTGTCATTGCTGTTCATGTGAGAACACTGTTACACCCAGACTTCAAATTGCCTTTCGCATGATGAATCCAGTAGCTCAGTAAGAGGGTCTGAGTTTCACCTTTTCTCTACTCATAATTCTGCCCATCTGAAACAATACCTTAATCCTGACCTTTCAGATAAGGATACAGGTTTATCAAAACACATGAAGAGACAAAATATGTTCATTTAATATTACTGACTTTTAAGAAATGAAGAAATAAATACAGAAATTAGATATATCATCTCTTCCTGTCCTTACTATTAACTAACCAAATCTTTAGGGACCAAGAACTACAAGGCACATGCCTAAGACATAACCCAGAAAGTGTCTAAATCAGTATACACATAGAAGATGACAAAGTGCCCCTTGAGTCCTGGTGAACCATCATAGATAAAGCAAGCTCTGCTTGCAGCCAAGCCCTAAGGCAGCTTGTAAAGATAGTCCCAGCAATGCCCGCTTGCTCCAGTCCTCTTACAGTGGGGGTTTTTAACTATGCACAAAAGCTTGTGCATACAGCCCCTTTTCTGGGGTGCACAGATACGATTGTCACCACAGTGAGGTCTCTGAAACATACATAAATCACATGCAGCCACTGCTGATTGCATTGTGTTTCACACAACTTATACATAGACAGAAAGACACCAGTTTCCTTTCAGTAAAGGAAGGCTGTGGAACTACTACATGTTTTAAAAGGTTGTGTGTAAGTACAGATCTCTTTTCAAACATGACAAACCTAATTTTGAGACATAGGAAATAAGCCTGATGGGGTCATAGGGGACCGAAGGTGTGACCTTCTCAGCAACTGAATATGCAGAGCTTAGACTGGACTAAGTCACTGATTATGGGGCTTATTGTAGCATTATCTTAGGCTGTAAGAGAAATGGAAAAATCCACACATCTGCTCAATTGTACTTGAGTTTGAGGGAATGTGAAGACCTCATTTAACTACCTGTACTTGCTACTGACAAATTTCAGCAGAGGTCTGACAGGGAGAAAAGAAGGGTTTGTTTAAATATACTTCCTCAGCATAGTGTCCAACTGCTTTTAGATTGTTCTAAGCAAGAGATCCAGGAGTGAGCGTTTTTCTCGCAACTCACTTCAATTCCGAAAGGTTAATTTGCATTTTCATTATCATAATTGACAACTTAATTTGTTGCAGATGTTTTAAAGAAAACTTAGAAATAGTAACAGAAAAAAAAAAGTTAAAAAATCAGCTCCTAAGCAATATAGTTTTAAAACTTTCTGAAGAAGGCAACAATCGTAAATTTCCTTGTCTTTCAATAGTTTTCTTTTCTGATTGTCTTCAAGAAACTAATATAGCTCTGTCAAAGAAAAAGCAAGAAACTGACTGAGGAACCAAAATAAATACTGAAACTATGATGAAAAGTGTATTTTGAGTTGAATTTTTAAAGAACATCTCTCTCTGAAGCTGCTGTATCTGCTGCCATAGTGCTCTGTGCTAACATGGCAGAAAATAGTCAGGATGAGAAGGTACAACTAGTTTATCCTATTCTAAGAATTCATTAAAATTCCAAAATGAGAACACACATAGAAAAATGTTCTTATCCACTTCTAGTGGTTTCAGAAGGATTGGTCATAGCACAACTGCTTAAGATGATTCTTTTCTTGAAATCCACACCCAAACGACAAAGACAATGAAATATTGCAGTTTATCCAACAGCCAGACAATCCACTTTACTCAGCTTCCTACCCAACTCCTTGCACACCACTCTTGCTGCAGTATCAGCTCAGCGCAGTCTGGTGTTTCCATGAAATTGCATGTGGATTGCTGGGGTTGCTTTAGTTATAGCAATCTACCATTTAACTAACAATTACTGAGCAGAGGTGCTATGTGAATTCTTAAATGATGGTTAAATAACTGTGAAAGGTCCATATTCAAGCTTAATAAATTCAGATCAAAACTACTTGTTTAGAAGGAACAGTCTAATTTACTGATAAAAACTGAATCAGCTTTGAAGTAAGCTTAAATCAAATTTAAAATATTGACAAATGTGCCAGTTAAGGAATCAATGCATATTCGGTTTGGTAACCTTGAATATCTGCCCCAAAAAGCAAGACAAATATGATCTACATTTTAGACCAAATCCAGAAGAGCAAACCAAGAGTAAGTTATTGTATTTGTACATCCGTGTCCCTCATAGTCATTTTTATTGTAATGTTGTACTAACTATTAAGATTTCCGTAAGTATTCTGAGACACATCAGTCTATTCCGTGAGCTCAGAATTATCCCTGCCGCCTGAAAGTTCTTGTTTGGTCTTGTAGTTAGGCCCACAGAGCAAGGCTGTGCTAAATAGCAGACCAAAGCTAGATATGTGGTCCTCGTTTCACACCCTAAAGCCCTAACAGGACATTGAAATGTGACCCTGTGATAACCAGACATAGCTAGTTACTTGTCTCCCACTGATCTATGTTCCTGGCATTACACCAGCCCAATGACAATTTTTTTTCATACCAGATAAAACGGAATGTATCCATACAATCATGTCTGGGATATAGTTTTCAAAGTTCTTACGCCTTAAAATATTTTTAAAACCTTTTTCTGCAACAAAGACGAAGTTGAATAAGCTTAACAGCTTCAGAAGTTCAATTTTTCCTCTGAAAAAAAAAACCAAACCCAACCCAAACACAAAACAATTTAGCTAAAATGGGTGATCTGCCAAATTTGGAGCATGCACTTTGCAGCTCTGTTGAAAAACCAAGATTATTTTTTAAGACAAATTTTTCTTTTACACTAGAAAGTCTCATGTTATTTTAATACCTATTCATTTCTGTTTCCCAGTGGTACAGAAACACATGGAAATGAAAAATATAAGAGGCAGTCTGGGAAATTTATTCCTATTCAGAAAATGTATTGGAGTGGCTTCCAGTCAAATTATACACAGGGTTGCATGTAGGAAGGATAGTGGGAATTCTTTT
The DNA here is from genome assembly GCA_013397865.1 of Struthidea cinerea. Classification (NCBI taxonomy): domain Eukaryota; kingdom Metazoa; phylum Chordata; class Aves; order Passeriformes; family Corcoracidae; genus Struthidea; species Struthidea cinerea. The sequence continues at coordinate 344,559 of VZTI01003270.1, forward strand.
AGCCTCAACAATTTCTCTTTATCTGTTTATCTGTGATTCAGCTACTTCTCTGGTAATTGACCTGCAATTTCTTTCTGCCTGTATTAATAATATCTATTATATGTTTGATGTACCCTTTCATAATGTAAAGGAATCACAATTTATCCTTTAGGACAACAACAATGAAATTAATGTATTTGCTTTACTTCTTTAATTTAAATACCTTGAAATATCTTACCATGCCCAGTTATCCCTATACAATACTGGAGAAAAGTAGCTCTTATCCTTCCAGGTTAAAACCATTTCCTCCCTATATTCAGACTTTTTTTGCAATTTGGAACTAGTTTATTTGAATATCCTTCCTGAAACAATTCCAAGAAACTACGTGAGTCTGTTCTATATGCTAAAAAACAAAACCAAACACCCCCACACACTCCCACGCCTCCCCAAGAAGACAAGACAAGGAAACATTTAGCAGGATGTTCCAGATTAACTTCAAACTTTCATCCTATGAAGAGCAGCAATCATGAACACAAGCCAACTAAGCTACATTTCTCCTGTTTGTGTTAGTGAAACTGAAGCTGCCGTCTCCTAACACTCTAAATCACTTATCGCTATGTAGTTTTTGCTTTTAGAAAATAACTTTTTAAGCATATAATAATAATAATAATAATAATAATAATAATAATAATAACAGTAATATTATTTAGGGAAAAGGTTTCATTAATAAAGACAGACGTAGAGAAAAACTATGAGAAAAACGTGGTCTAGACATATGTCTATAAACTCTAACTATACAATAAAAGAGAAATGATACTCAGCACCCATGGATCTATTGAGCCCATGGATCTCTAGGGTCCTGTTACACTGGTTGAAATCCTGTCAGTATCTCAAACTTAGTGTCACCTGTTTGAAGATCACGTGAATGTGGCCATAGCAATATGCGGAATAAGCACCCTGAAGCAGCTGGATATAGCTAAAAGAAGCTGGGAAGTGTGCATCATGGGCTGCTGTCTTCCGTGCCTCATGCATCTTGACTATGAAAAACTCCTTAGAAATGTCTTGCCATAGGAGTCAAATATTTGGTGGTGCAACTTGAAATTTCCTGTAGTCTGTGCAGTTACTTAATGACCAGAAATATTCTTTGTGTGACAATACTTACTTGAACATAAATTTTACTTTTCCACTTTTTGAAAGTCATTGTTATTGTGTTAATGTATAGCGGCAGTTGAGAAGAAATCACTTGGCTCATTTAGACATCTGAGCATTTTACTGGTGGGATTTATGCAGCCTGTCTACCTTGTCGTGAATATAAATATTTTTATTACAGCTTCAGCAATAAGGGATAAAAACTTCAATATAAGAAAAAGCAGAAAAAGCAGTGTCATACTGAGTGCAAATAACAGTTTAGGACCCTGAATTTCCTCTATGGAGCCTTGTAACCTACTTACATAAAATCAATAACACTAATATAAACATGGTCTCAATGTGTCATTATTCAAATATATTCTTGTAGGTTTGATGATAGACACACTAAATCATTACATGGAAATTAACATATATATATTATATGAATTTATGCTAAGTTTCATTCTTTGGGACCAACAGAATAGGAAAGAAAGACTTACCATTCTTCTTATAGAACATGATTTCTCCTTTAAATTCTATCTTTTCCTCCAACGATTTCTCAATTTGAAGAATCATCTGCTCATTTGTTTCAGCACCAAGTAAAAATTTGCAGCTGCAGCTCTTCTGCATGACTTCAGTCCGTGCAAATCCAGCAAGCTCACAGAAGCCATCAGAGCAGTAAACAATGGGGAATCCTTTAGCCACCTGAGCATTTGCAAGGATGAAGTTACTATCTGCAGAAGAACACAAAAGTAAAATATGAATTAAAGTCTAAATTCTATACCTCTTGGCATAGTACTTTCTTTAGCAGCATAAGAAGGCACAACTGGACAGACATTTAAAAACAAAGTCCCAACTGCCTGCAAACAAGCATCTAACTTCTGGTTTCAGACTATTCTTAAATTAAGTCTAATAGTCCACAGATCATCATACAATAGTTCTTCATGGCTTTGTACAGTTTGCCTCACTGTCTGCCCCCAAGGAATACTGTATGATGGCTGCCTCTGAGGTAGATATCAACACATTAAAACAACCATTTGACCAAAGACTGGTGAAAAATATCGAGATTTTGGAGAAATTTGAAACTTTATGTTATGCTGCCACTCAGACTACTCTGCAGTCTGAACGGCTGATGTAGATGCAGCTACATCATAAAAACCCCAAAAATCTCCATGGTCTCACTAAGACAATGTTGACCTATATCAGCACTCAAACTAATTTATTCTATATAGTTTTGCGAGGGAATCCTTAAAAGCGCAGTTGAACGACATGCCAGGCTACGTGGAATGAGGGACATTCTAGACTACATGAAATTATTTGTCCTTTGTGGGGTGTGGGGTTGATTTCGTTGAGGGTTTTTTTTGGTATGGTTGGTTGTTTGTTTTTTGTTTTCTTTGTTTTTGCTTTTTAGGAAAAAAGATTAAATATTTCATCCAAAATCAGTCATCTGTCTTTCGGAGCCCCACCATACTTCTCCCATATGAAACAGACACATCAAAGATTCACCATTTGGTTATACTTAATGATCTTTATAATTTTTCAGTGTGTTTAAGCTGCAACTGTCGTGTATGATACATTCAAGAGTAGCATGTTGACGTGGACATCAATCAACAAAATGTGGTGTTCTAATTTGATTTCAAATCTTTGCCAAATCTAAAAGCTGAACCTATTGACAGACTAACAGCTCATTCCCATCCATTGCTGAAATGTTTTTGAAGGCTTTGAGCCTCAGATCTCCATCTTCAGCCTATGCCAACAACTCCAACAACTCTGGCCCTTTACAGTCTTTTCAGTTATCAGGGAGACCTTCTCCAGAGCACATATGAACTTTTCATACAGGTTTTTTGCCTGTGTTTCCTTATCTTGAAGTGAAAAAAAAAAAATTTTTATGTGTAGAATCCGTCTACATTTCACATTGAGGGAGAAAAGACTATTTTTTGCCTACTGCTTGTTAAGGAATGTTTACCTTATAGCTTGCTAGCAGGAGCTTAGGAGCAGTCTAGTCCCAAGACAGATACCTCTCATTTTTAAGACTTATGTGCAAATGAATCCATGTGTACGTATTAAGGGGAAATACTATTAACCAACCCATAATCCCTTGATAAATATTCATTAATTTGAAGAGAAAGAAATGAATTATTTTAATGGAAAACTCAGGTTGATATACCTAATCCCCACACTGGGATATATTATTTATGATTGGGAAGGGAAGGACCGAATTCTTAAACTAAAATAGAGGAAAAAATAGGTCTGTTTTTCAGTCTGAACCATCACAAGAGTTCTACATCTGTGAAATCCCAACAACTTCAGCTATGTTACTCTTTAATTACCCAAGGGATAAAATACTAAGTCTTATACTGCTAAGATTTCAGTATTTTAAAGGCAACGGAGTTTTATTAAATGATCAATTTGCTCTCAAGACTTTCCTTCAGTTACCCACATTTTGTTTCAATTTAATTAAATTCTTTCAATAAATGATTGTTATGTTAAAACAGTCTTTTCCCATTTACCAAATAATGTGTTTTTAAAATGCATCCTGGTTCAGTGCAGTGCTTGACTTAGCCTGTCATTTTTATTTGCCTAACTGGGGAATAAGTATCATTACCATTCATGAACTAACATGCTGCCTCCCCCTGTCAACACAAAACTAAATCCCCACACTGCCAAAAGAATTAAAATCATAGCTTGCAGTGCATAATGACCATGTCACAGTGCAAGACCTGCAGATCATTCATACCAAATATATTTGTAGTTAGAAAATTAATTTACTTCTCTGTTTCTTGTTGTTTAAAATACAATTATGTGATGCAAAGGCTGCTGGGGGGTTTTGCTTTTCTTTATAATTCTAATTGTTCACAATTGTATGAAGCAGAATATGGAACAACAAAAGGAAAAAAGGTAGAGAGAATGTGCAGTAGTGAATGAATATCATTATGAACAGGAATACACTGGAGCTTACCAAGCATGCCATGATTTTATGAAAAATGTAAGGTGGATGAACTCTATTGTCGTTCACACCAAAATAAGCCCAGAACAATTGCAGTTACTTTAATATTCATGGAATAAACCAGTTTACTCATGAAAACCACTCCAGTACCAGCTGCAATAAGAGCCAATCTTTCTCCTAATATCAGCAGATGTCTGATAAGGCTTGGAAGCCTAATTTTACTGAACTTCTTGAGGACAACAGCAAAGCATCAGCATCAGGAAAATACAATCAGAACTATATTTGCTGTTTTTCTTGAGCTTGAAGTTCAAATAAAATTATGAGAGATGCACCTATAATCCCAAACTAGTACACTAAGGGACATATTTAAATAATTTGTTAAAAAAATTTCTTGTCATACCAAAAAGGATCAAGAAACATTACGCCCAATAATTACATGTATCATTCAATTCTTCAGTAACATTTATTAAGTGATTAATATTTACCTATCACATAAGGCAAATTAAAAAAAAACAAAAAACCAAACAAACCCATACCTTAAAATATTCTGGTTAAAAGTATACTTAGTTCTGTAATTTCTTTTTATAGCTTCAAAACTTTAATATCACTTGCTATTACATATGCATGTAAAACATCACAAAATATTTCAAAAAAACAAGTACTGAGGGTGAAATTTCTATCATTCAGGCTTTGTTGTGACACAACAAACCCAGCATTTAATTTCATGATCTTCAATGATAGCTAGCTGGGTTTTAAATCCTAGAGTAAGATAAATGACATTTTCTTTTAGAAACCTATGGACTGGAAGAAAACACATTTAATTATTTTTGAACTTACAGTAGAAAAGTTGCAATGAGTGATACAAACCCATTGGTCTGTGTATTTTGGTAAATGTTTGTGTGTAGATTGCAACACTTCCATAATAATATAGAAGGTGTTGAATTCCATGTTATTTTTCAGCACATTGGCCTGAATGTTAAGTTATTTTATTCAGGTTGATTGATCAGAAGACAATATTAGATTACTGGTAGATGTTTCTTTTAAATGTTATTTTTAGATAAGAAAATACATCCAAGCTAAATACTTGATCTATTGAGAAAGAGAGAAATGCCCCTGAGCTTTGGGGCATTTGGAACAACAGAGTAGAGCTGCTGAAAACCTGCATAAGAATGAACAGATTTGGACTCTTGAGGAATAAATCTGGTGCCGGTAGTTCAATTTGCCAACTGCACACTGAGATGCAGGTTGAGCTCTGGGTGGGAGCCTGAGGCAAGAGAGCGTGTACTGCCAACCCTTTGGTTAGCAAAGGGCACAAAGATGGGTGGATGGACTCTGAGAGACACAGCCGGAGCAGAGGACTCAGGAGAGAGACTTGTGTGAGAAGAGGCTGTGAGGATATAAAAGCCCAGGGGTTCCTTCGGTGAGGGTCCACCTTGGAGGCACGAGCTCAGGCTGTTTCTGGGTTGCTGTGCCATGAATAAATGGCTTTATGGAATGAGTCATCTGAGGCTCTGCTCTGGGAAAGCTGGGGTGGATCAGGGAGGGAAACCTGGTCTGACTGTGTGAGTGTGGGATGTGCAGGGAGTCAAGCAGGCACCTATCAGGTCACTGGAGCCACCCACAGCAAAGGGACCTCAGTCCCAGCAGTGAAAGCCTCTGAACTGGGAGTGTGACTGGCAGAGAGTCCAGAGAATGGGCAGACTGGATGTTTTCTTAACTGTTTGACCCTAGGTTTCGGCTCAGAAATTAAGTGCTGCAAGTCTCTGCAAAATAAATAAAAAAAATTCAAGTCGGATAATTATATATTAGCTTTGGATAAAAATGTTGATTGTATGTCCAAGCCTGCACAAGTTGTGTAAAGGATGATTTAAAAGTGCTTCTGTTAAGGTGGGACAAGAAGTGTAGATACAAAATATCAACATTCACAAGGTTTTCCTTTAGCAGCAAGTCAGCAGAGATGGATGAAAGTGAGAGAGGTCCCTGGCTAGTCAATGCAACTTAAAAGCAGATTTTTTCAATTGTTATTTTTTTATTTTAAGCTCATTTTCTATGAAGCTCAAATTACTTTTTCACATGAAATTGGAGGAAGACTATTAGGAGCTTGCACACCTGCATTCATTTCAGAAGTAGAACATACTGGAGAGGATAGGATATTGATCAACAGAAGACTCATGTGGTTTCCAGAAATCTCTACCAGAAACACAGCATAAAGCCAGAGACAATCAAATAGGATGAACCAGAACCATGCTAACTATACCTTCAATCACAGGCTTAGACAGTGTTGCCCTGTTTCAATGACTTGATACCCAAAAATTATAACCAGAGTAATGGAAGAAATTTAGATCTTTTGCCATCTGATACAGAGAATCTTATTCTCTAAACATCCCGTGACAGAGTTTTAGAATTGAGATAATTAAAGGAAAAGGTGTTATGCAATACCCTTTCTCCTAATTAATGCCCACAATTTATCTGAATGTTTGTAATGACACTGTGTTACATTTTTACTCTGCACTCCCTTCATAAATCCTACTGTCACATCTAGCAAAAATGACAAAAGGGTTTTTGCTTTAATACTGCAGCTATGTGTGCTATAAATCTCATCATTGTGCCTCCCCAGTTCGTTTAAAAGTTCTTTTCAATCAAAGTTCAGAAGGTTTCATGAAGAGAATACCTATCTGACTTCTTTTGCAACTGAGCAAAGCCAACAACCATTCTAATTTTAAATATAAATTATTTTAGAATTAAAGGGGAATAAAAAATCCTAGAAAAGAAAAAATCTTTAGCAATCAAGGAAGCTGCATTAATTAAACAAGTGGCTCACACAGTTACTCTATTGATTGTAGAACAATCCACAATTCTTCTGGGTAAAAGGATTTACTACACTTAGATTTGATCCCGCAGTTTGTACACAGGCAACTTAACAAGGGAAATCTCATTCCAGGTTCATGCAAATTACTGTGATGGAGAACATGACCACATTAACAGTTAAGATTACTGATTAATTGAATGATTAAAGTAGCATATGAAAACATTTAGCTTTATGTCAGCACATTTAGATGCAAGTGAATTTAATTAGAGCTCAAAATAATTTGCCAGCTAGTGTCTTTTGAATCTGATCGAGACCAAGATGATTTTTGTAATCCATACACTTCCAAATATTAAAATTCCTCTTGAAAAATCTCAATACTGTTGACTGGGTCACAAATGCGAGGTGAAGATTTATCTAGATCTAAGAAAGTCAGAAAGAAAGCTGATTATACAGATACTTCCTCCCACTCTTCTGTAAAAATGAATTCATATTCCAATGAATTTACAGTAGTACAGTGGAAGGTAGAACTATTGCATTATAAAGTACAGGCATGGACTGATGAACAAAAGGCCTATCACTGTAAATCACTGTAACCTTTATAACTGATTTAATCAGCCAACTCATTTCATTATGAGGATATGTATTTATAAAATTGGCTAACAAGTACAAATTTAGAGTACAAAACAGTATTTGAAGTAGCCAGCCCTATGGACTCAGCTCAAGGAGTAAGCTTCCATAGCTCCCACTTGACCTGAACTGACAGGAATAATTTCCTGTAAGTAGAAAAGTTCTGAATTCAGCAGCTAAGAACTAAACCTTTCATTTTGTATTTACAAAAATATTTAGTCTGACAGTGAAAATGCTTTACTGTATACAATATTTATAGCTACAAGAAGAGTTAATCTGCAGTGCAGTTCAGCTTGGAGATATCTAAGAAAAATTTGGGCATCTGGTTGCTGAATCATCCCCCAGTCTTATTGATAAACACAGATCATAAGCCATTTAAGAGACTTGGTGTTTAACGATCTTGAACCCAGCTTTCATTGCCATTAGTGCATCAGGTCAATACTGGAATAATGACTGCAGCTTTCTGCATGACCAATAAAATTACCCATTCCTAGAAGAAAGCAGACCAAAAAGCCAGACTGTATCAGAGAGAAACAAAGTGAAAAACAAAACCAGTAGCGAACCTCATGGTACAATGGGCTTCTGGCATCTTAGTGAGGAAAAAATCATTTGTTCCTCCATTAGAAATCTTTTTGCATGCTCCTATTGCTTTTCTAATCTCAGTATAATTTGCATCTACCTGAACTCTAAAATATAAGACTGAGAAGGACTTTGTTGAAATAGTAGCACTGCTGTGACTACCCATTTATCATCACAGAGCACCTTTCAAATTATCAGTACAATTGTAAAGTGTGAACTATAGTAAAAGAGAAAAACTTTCAGCAGAGATGACTTTTAAATTCTTCAAAATTAAGCTACACTAGCAGAAGTAAATAGCTACATCATTTCCTCAGAAGCAAATATGAATTAGTCTAAAATATATCTTTGATCTTTTCTTTATATTTATCTGGAATTACAAATTCATGTATGCCAGTTGAATCAAGGTTGCAATGAAATATTTCTCTTCCCACCCTTAAGCTTCGTTGATACTGACCAAATTTTATTTTTCAGTAAAAAAACTATTACATTCTATTTGATGAGCAGTATTTGTGTTATTGATTGTGCAGCGACTGCCAGTACACTGTGCAGATGTAACTAAAAGAGCTGTATTGCAGTTGTCAAATATTTACATGCCAGTTTTATAGGCATTGAAGTGCTGCAAGTAAAACAGCACATGGCACTGGAAAAAAAAAAAGAAAACAAACCCAAAACAGAAAAAAGAAGACATTAACAATCAGGAGACACTGTAACTCGTGAGTCACCAGCATGTTGTGACAATGTGCAGTGTCATCCAGGAGTTACTTGCTGGGTGCTTGTTTTTCTGATAGAACTGAACCCTATATCCCTCATGAGGGAGTTCAGCTGCTGTTCAGTGTATTTTGTGAGTGCCCACTGCGGAGCAGAGTGCACAGGTTCACATATCCAGGGGAAGCATATTTTGCAATTTCTCAGATAAAATACATGGAAATTTTAAGTTCATCCACCAGGCAGAAATGCCATTTGTGTAACCCAGCTATATTTGATTTGCTGTTTGGGTTTTTTCCCAACTGTTCTATTTATTTAATTCACCTGGAATTTAGAAATGGAATTGCTATAAATCAAACTAACACATAGGGTTCTCATAAGCTCAAATCATATAGCCCAATGATTTAAGAGCCTGGGACCATGACTTGCTTTCGAGTGTTCAGCTGAGAGAAAGGTCTGCAGACAACACTCTTCTTGAAAAGAAATATTTTCAAAGACAAGAGCCACATCATCAACTAATATTTTTTAATATGACCCTTCCTTACCTTCCTTTATCACTTGTCTGAAATAGGAATGAAATAAGGAGTTGAAAAGTGTTATATTTATAGCTATACTAAGCACTATGCCATCTACTCACAATTGCTGCTCAGTTTGCAGACATACTGAATTTTCATCATTGCATAATATTTTGTGGTTTTAGTATCCTACACTTGCCTGTGCCACGAAACAGGCCTGGTGAACCTGTTTAAAATGCTACTGCAGTGGATAACCCTTTGAATATTTGCACTCAATGTGCACAATGCTACTGATACTGCAACATATGAGCAGCCATATGTTACAGATGCTGCTTTCAGAGCTAGTGGAAGAATACAGGGGAAATATTTACCAGACATTATTCTTGCACAACTGAGAGGAAGAAAATAAGCTAGACATTTTTAAGCCAGTGTGAAAAGGCTTTGAAAGGTCATGTTCCTGGGTCTTTGAAATCTAATGCTCCTTTCTTCTTATGAGACTGTGTTAATTATGGAGTGGTAGCTCAGGGGCTTGGAAAATACCTTGACACCATCTATACTGGAAACAAGAAACTGAATTTCTTTTACAGCGTGATGACGCGGAGTTCGAGAACTATTTACCTACCATTGGGAAAGTTTCATCTTATCATTTGAAATGAAGTGGATATGGTCTGGAAGACTCAAAGTATCTGGAATTTTTGCAGCAAAGGAGCACATATATGAATATACAGCGAAATTGCCAGGATTTTGAAATGAGTAGATTTCATGGAAATTTGTTTCCCCTTTGAAAGTGACCATGTTAAAATAACTTTGTGGATTCTATGTATTCTATATAAAAGAATGTTATCAGTAAGAACATAAAGAAAATATTTTCAACACAGAAATATAAAGAGATATTAGCGCAAAGAGAGTAGAAAATCTTTATGGTCCTTCCGCTTGCTTCTACCATGTAAAGCTGGAAGGTGTTTAATGTCCACATGCTAAGCAAAGGGAACCTTCAGCCACTATTCCCAGGAAGAATGAAGGAGAAGAAATTACACTTGCAGCCCTGGAAGTGGCCATGAAAGAAACAGAGACCAAGCTATGCCCTGTGGAGAGACTCCAGTGAGGTATGAATCATAAACACACTAATTCTCCTCTGGTGACTGTGGAGCATTTCATGCCAATGTTCCTCACCTGATCAAAATTATGTATTCTCAGAACAGAACCAAACCCACATCTGGGTTCTAAGTGAAGGCAAAAGGGATGGTGATCATCCTTCCTCAGCACCATCTGCCTAATGCAGCACTTGGACTCCACAGAGGGTGGTGCAGCATCCTCAACTTTTGCATATGATTTTCATCTTCACAGGTGAGATACACAAACAACAATGTCAAAGCCACTGTCTGTTCAGATACCACATATTGCTATTATAGTCTCTGAATAAGCAACTTCTCCCATTTTATACAACTACTATACTGCCCTGAAGTTGTTACTCAAAGAGGCTCAAAGCTGATTTTCATGTATGCTAGCCCACATACATAATTTCTGGGCTTTTCACTGTCACTTTTACAATCCCCTATGACTCCCATGACAATTTCATGACAGCTTGTGGTGAGTTTTATTGTACTGATTTTCCCCTATAATTATTGTACTTCAATATTAAGGTGTCAGAACTTTAAGAGTAACCACTTTGAACCTTTGTAGTTTATACGCTCATCTCTCAATCCCTGAAATTAAAGGATAATCCTGAGTTAATTTTAATGGGGAGTAAAAGCAGACTCCCTTGTGCCTATTCCAGTGAAATGAGTTGTGTGCAAACAGCAAGAATTTCTGCATGCATTTTTCTCAGAGAAGCAAAACTAATCTGAAATAATGCAATCAAAAAGAAAGTCTGTTCCAAGAATGTTCTTCTGAAAAATTGACAGGAATCATATTAAAAATGGTTCATAAAATAATGAACAGTGTCCAGGAAATGTCATTTCCAGAGGGGAAAGTTGTATACTGCACTATTTTCCATAATAAAGAATTGCATAGTGTATCCCAAACTCACCCTCTCTGAAAAAAAAATCCTAAGAATTTCAATATAAGGATTACTGACATTGTCTTGAGCAAGATCTGTAAAAAAGCAATATTTTGAGGGTGGAAAAGGATGAGAGGGAGGTTAAAGGTGAGAATGTAATTAAGTTATCATATTCAAAGGAAAAAAAATAATCTTGTAGTGGTTTTCTCACATGAGAATGATCTCATAAAAAATCCAGAGGAAAAATGCTAAAAATATGTGGAAGGATGAGTTTTGTTGTAGAATAAACAAGTAGAATAACCTTAATGGAAAAGCAGATGTATGAAGAAGACATGGGCTATTATTTCTTACAATAAAGCTCCTACGGACCTCCTGAATGACTGGCATAGCTTACAGCCAGAGTACCTGAGCTAAGACCTACTGATTTATGCAAGACACACAAATAATCAAGGCAGAAGCTGCTTGGGGAACCAGAAAGGCTTGAAGTGAACACCGCCATAAGATGGTCTTCTGGAGAAAAATCCAGATTTTGGCTGAAGAAATGAATATGATCTGGAAGATTCAAAGCCGCTGGAACTTTGCAGTAAAGGAGTACATATGTAAATACATGGTGAAATTGCCAGGGTTTTGATTACCTTAGAAGAAGAAAAAAATCCTTTGGGCTAAGTAGGGCCTCAATGAAAGAAAACAGGCAAGGAAGAGATCGCTATAAAAAAATTCTCTGAACTGAACCCCAAAGGACTTAAAGAGTGCAGATAAGAGCAGAAATACACCAAAATCATGTCAGGACTGAAGATAGTTACTCAAATCTAGACCTTTTTGTGTCTGCTTGCTTTGTTCTATTTCTAGTTCTTTTTTACAGGAAATAGAGTCTAAGTATCACAGAACCACCTTTGGCATTTCTAAAGCAAAAATTTTATTCTACCGTGGAACAAAACCAATACCCCTTCCTGCCTCTTTCCCCCATAGTGCTATTTAAATATAAAAACCCCAAACCTTACTTCAGAAAAGACTCTCATGAGAACAATAGGCCAGTGCTCAATGATTAATGCAAGTCCCAAACCTCCAAAATCCCAGGAAAATGTTATTTATTAACTGTACTGCAGTGAATCAGTATCATTAGGGAACCAGGTAACTTTTCTGAGAATTCTATCAGTCAAAACATACAAATTACATTTGGGGTTTTAACAAAATTATTCTTACTGCTCCAAAATAGTTTAAAGTTAAAAAAGCCCCAGTTATTGGCACTATACTTGTAAGACAAAGACAACACTACTTTTGTTCCACGGGAAAAAAGTATAAGAATGCTGCAATCTAATTCCAGTGTTGTTATGGGAGGGAGTTCGAAGTCTTGCTTAGTTGTGCTGGAGCCCAATCTGAAGAAAGTGATGAAAGATATCTTGACAAAAGGCAGCAGGTGCTTGTATCTGGATGCAAAGTTTTTGTGCTAGAGAGACTCATTCATTCTGAGAGTTTAGAAATAATTTGTAGGAAGGCAGATATTTATATCTTTATCTCATCAAGCAAAAGTGGCACTGAGCAAACAGAAAAATACTAAAAATACAGAAATAAGGTTCTATAAATCACACTTACTGAAAACACCAAAAGTAGAAGAAAGCTATAAATTACAGCATGATTGTACTGCCACATTTCCTATGCAACCCGATGCTATAAATTTGGAAATTCATTGCTGCTCTAGATACTGTTTTGAAAGTAAAAAAATTTATTCAGAGACTAAAAATCAGTTGGAGAATTTAACCAGCACCATCATATTCACCAGCAGAAATGCCTTTTGCAATTCAGGTGGCCAAAACACCAAAGCAGTGTAAAACCTTTCCTTTAACCTACCCAACCTCAGTATTGGGGTCAGGAGGTTCAACTCCACTGGAATGGTGGGAAGTGACTTCTTCAAAGGGTTGCTCAGAATAAGGAGCTATATTTATCCTATGTGGAGGGTGTGGTGACCGAAATCCTTCATGTCTAGTCCAGGCTGAGCATTGTCTTAAAGCACAGGAAGTGGGTAACATCAGCATCAAGCCAGGATAGAATTCAGAACACTTCTGTACTACGTTTACACAGCCAGGCTCCAAATGTTGAGTAAATGCACCTGACCTGGCCCACGTCTTTCCTTCTTGCAAATAAAGGTCAAAGAACATCTGTAGGAGAGATACTGTAAAACTAATTTCTTCACTTGAAATTACTCTAAGGAAAGAGAAAAAAGGTATATTTTTGTTGCTGGCTTTGACGGTTTTCTTATTATGCTGATTGAATAACGTGCATGAAGTAGGCATCTGAACTTGTGGATAATATTTTGATGTAGGAAAATTATTCCATTTCAGACCATTCCATATGTGTAAATATGTGTAAACAGAGTCATTACACAGACTGTGCAAAACAGCATAAATTAACTTTCTTAAGTTACAATAGCCATAATGAAAACTCAGGGCAAAACTTCACAAAATCTATGACTCTTGGTCAAATACACCAAACAAAAAGTATGGAGCATGGCCTTTTAAGTCAAATAAGCTCCCACAATCATAGAAAACATGATACAGTGGATTTGCATCAGAAATAATTACAAATGTTTTGTGGTGTCTTAGATACTGTAGTTGTAACCTTGGCAATATTATGGGACTCTTGCTTATAGCTTTGTACCCTTTACCTGCATTGTTGAGGCAGTTTTCAGTCTCTGTAGTATTATTTTTTCTTTGGTCTCCACATACGCATGTCCTTATATCACACTTCTCCCAGCCTTGCACCTGGAAGGCTGAACAGTGATGGGCTCTCACAGTAAGCATCTAACACTGGTCTAAGAATGACCCCTCTATTCCCACTCTCCTTATCTCACTTCGGAAGATATCAGTTTATTAGACAGAACCAAAACACTGTGCACAAGCAAGTAATTAATACTGATTTATGTATCAATAAATGTTAACCCGTAAGAGATGTACACACAGACTTAACAAGCAATAAACACACATCACTGCCAGCTAATTCATCAATCGGCACTAATGCTATCATTTAATGACAACAACCAGTGGGAGAGAGAGGGAGGGTTAAACGAGGTTCTGATAAAAGCGGACAGCGATAGAGAAAAACTGGGTGAAAAATCATCTACTTCACTGCCCATCACTGCAGTAGAGAACTGCCCAGAGGTCTTCTATGAATCCTGTCACTGCTTTCCAAGGTGGCCACTAGGGAGGTTTTTCCTTCTCCCAGTGCACTCTATCCTTTGTCAGCGTTATTAACCTGCACTTTGTTAGACGCTGATGTTCTAGAGTGCTTCACGAGCATATACGCACAAAAATTAAAGAAGTCCTCTAAGCTGCTTCGATCACGAACCAAAATTTAAATTAAGAGACACTAAAGAGGGGAACAAAGAGGGGAAAAATTAGAAATAGGGGAAATATTTTGATCAAAAAAATGGGGGTGAATTGAGGAAAGTCACTATTGACATAATTGGCTTGCCACTTCTAGAGGACACTGGGACACGGATGTCTGCACAGGTCAGATTGTTAACCTCTTGTTTTCACTTCCTCACTCCACTTCATTAAAGATATTCCAAAGAGAAAATTGCATAAACAGTGGGTTTTAGATATTATTAAGATATTTTTATAATCAATGCCATCATAAGAGGTAAAATTTTACAATAATACCTTGAAGTTTATTTTTCACTATATAAAAATTTGTGATTGATTAGAATCCTTCAAAATTAATTGGAGTACCATCATAGTTTTGGGCTCATCCCAGAGCAGTGTTTCCCCATATTTCTAGCCCACCAATTAATTGATTATATTTCAAAGGGTTCTTCAGAGCAGGAAACGTATTAGGTATTTCTCTAGGAGTACTATTAACTAGCTTTTAATTAACATTTAAATTTGCGTTTAAAAATACCTTCTCCATATAATCTCTGCATCGTAAGAGCATGACTTCAAAAACTTATTCATACATCCATGTAATGCAACAATTTAAACTAAAACTAAAATTAAATAAAAATTTAATCAAAGTTTCAAATAAATGAATTTTCATTATGTATTATTGTGGCTTTATAAAAAAAAAGATGAAACCAAAGGTAATAAGGATAAGTTCTTTTTTTACCATTTCATGGAGCATAGTAATGAAAATATAAAACAGCACACAGGGAAAAAATCAATTAAGAAAAGAAATAAAGAAAACCATTTCCCAAAGCCTTTGTTCTTCTCAGGATATAGCCTCAATAATGGATTAACTGACATTTTTTCAGCATGCAAGAAAAGTAAATATGCTTGGACTTCTGGAAAGTAATACACTGCTTATATTTCAGTAAAGTATTTTTAGTTTGGTTTTTTATCCCCACATTTTTAGTGAATGAGTAAATTAGTAATGTATGAATGGCATTTAAAGGACCAAATTCCATGCCACAGATACTAAATTTCATTCTTCAGAAGCACTCTCAGCAGTTTGTTTTAATTGTAGAGGTCAGCCAGGTCCTCTGCTTTAAACAATGGTCAAACTTATTTCTCATCTATTTACCCGCCTGTTCTGGCCGCCACTGCCACTGCAATTCCCAGAACTATCACTATTTCTTTGGGTGGTCTGAATCCCTAGGAAAGGGGCTTTATGTTGATTATTATGATATCTGTCTCTGTCTGGATTTAGGAAATAGGAAATAACAAGAGTGAAACAGAAATGGCATTTGCCTCAAACATAAATTAAGCAAGAACCTGAGAAACATGCATTCTTGGTCTTCAATCTACAGTGCTAAAAGGTTATAACACAAAGGTTAGTCACATGGACCTTCGCCTTTGCGGCATTTAACAACTAATCTTCTTCCTGAACAGCTTCCTCTTCCGTTTTGGCTTTCCTAGAGAAGAATGAATAGCCTCATTCAGAGTTTGAGTCCCTTGATCGTATCCCAACCTTCAAGAGATACAACAAAACCAGATTATTCTATCAGCTATATGCCCACATTAGAAAAGTGAGTAATCTAACAATCATTTGTACATATTTCAGCTTCCACCAGAAGTGAAGGAAACTATAAAATTTACATTTAACATCTTCCTTTTTAAAGAGAGGTAATGTTAAGTATTTCACTTTACAAGTATATTCCTGTACCACGTTACCACATTTTCAATTACAATCCAGTGACATTCACTTTTTTCCACTTATCTTTATGGAGTTATTTGAATATTTAACTTCTGATAATTCGTTTCTCCATTTCTTACTGATGTGCCAGACATTTTCAGGTACTGCTCTTAGTTATGCTGAAGAAGTGGAAGCTGCTGTTAATTGACCCAGTCCTATGCAGCTGTCGAAACTAATGAGTAAGTTTTCACTTTCCGTAACTCAAACCGAATGAGACGAGACAAATGGCCCATTTGTTTTATTGCATTTCCAAACCTGGTATGAGTTGTTTCTAAAAAAATCTTAGAGAAAAATTAAAATCCATATCTAGCCAAACAGTTATGTTGCTACATGGACATGTAAGCAAGATTTGTATTGATCATGGCAACCCATTTTTGTAACTGAGGTGTTTCATTTCCTAAAGGATTTTTTTCTCTGCAAAGTGACAAGTAAACAGAGAACACATTCATAACAAGATTAATATGCAATCTATAAAACTTTTCAGGAACATAATTCACAAGAAGCCTGTTTCTCAGCTGGGAGACAGATGTGCCCCATTGATGTCCCACTGTGTTCAGCACCCCATCTCAGAATGCAGAATTACTGATGGTCGACTGACACCATTAGTGATGCACCACCTGGTGCTTTCACCCAAACGCAGGCCAGCTTTGATTTGAAAGGAAAATGAGGTGCATGCAAGCTCTCTGCTTTGAAGTTTTTTTTTCCTGTTGTTGATTTCAAATTTCAGGAATATTTGCAAGGAAAAATGTCCTAAGGAGGCCTTTCACAATAGCTAGTCATAGCTAGTGAATTATAGACGTTCCTTAATTATCAGCTGTGAAACAAAAATTTGGGTTTTTCTAATGGGATGTAGAATAATAGAATCATAGAATTATGTAGATTGGAAAAGACCCTAGGATCATCAGGTGTATGGATATGCAGCTCCTAGCCACTGACTTCCTAACTGCAGTCCACTATGAAAAGAGCATCTTCATAATTCCTTTCCTTATGCCACAGTACTTAAATCATTTTGGATTTGTTTGGAATTGTTAAAATACACTGCTTTATTCATTCAAAGGTGTTAGTTTTAGGTCATTGCTGTACTGTGTTTGCACAGTACAAGGGTCCAGCATATATACTTTTGTAATTTTACTGAGCAGAAGAGACCAAATCAGATGTGACTCTCCTCAGAGTATTTGTCCACAAGAAGACGCTTTTTTATTCAAGTTGTATGTATAAACTATTTCAGTCACCAGGCTTTTTAGGGTGATTTTTTTTTTTTTAATTTTCTAAAGAAGTTTTGAACCTAATTCTTCCTTTGGGTTGCTAATCTTCTCAAAAGTAAATATCACTGATCATGATTCAGACACCGTATCCATAACTAAAAAGTAATGGCTAGAATAGAAACTCTCAAGCTTGCTATAGACTGGATATGTAAATTGTATTACAATCCTTCCAAAGATTCCTGCAGGAGCTGTGAGAGCACTGGCACTGAAGTGCCCTTTATTTCCCACTATTATTATTTCTCCCTCATTTTTTTCATTTTCTTTACTTTGATTTCAATTGTATGCAAAGTTGTCTCAAGGTGTATCATCTTGTTCTTCTGTCGCAACATACATTAAAAAAGTTTATTCTTATAAGTATGATATTAGGTACTCAAGGTTAAACTCTATACTTTTGCTTCCCACAATTATTTTCCTTTTAATAGATTCTGAGTCTGTCTGGAAATATTCGGCTGAATGGATCCTGATAAAATCTTGTGCAACCTCTTTGGCCTTCCATGGTGTCTCTTTGGAGTCATGAATGCAGAACAAAGTCACGTTATCAAGAAAAGAATAAAGCAAATTTGCTGATGATTCCAAGCTCTGTGGTTTGCACACCTGAAGAATGGGAAGCCATCCAGAGAGACCTGGACTGGCTCAAGAAATGGGCCCTTGGGAATCACATGAGGTTTAATAGGACCAAGAGTAAGGTGCTGCACCTCGGCTGGGACAGTGCTTGGTACCAACACAGGTAGGAGCATGAACAGATTGAGAGCAGCCCTGCCCAGAAGGACTCGGGGGTGCTGCTGGATGAGAATACATGACCCAGCAAGGTGCACTTGCAGCCCAGAAAGCCAAACATGTCCTGGGCTGTGTCCAAAGCAGCGTGGCTAGCAGGGCTAGGCAGGTGGTTTTTTTTGCTCTGCTCTGGTGAGACCCCACCTGGAGCACTGCATCCGGCTCTGGGTTATCAGTACAGGAAGGACATGGACCCGTTCAGGAAGGCCACCAAGATAATTAGAGGGATAGAACACCTCTCCTATAAGTAAAGACTGACAGAATTGGGGTTGTTCAACCTGGAAAAGAGAACAATCCAAGGTGACCTAATTGTGGCCTTCCAGTACATGTAGGGAGCCCACAAGAAAGATGGAGAGAGACTTTTTACTGGGGCATGTAGTGACAGGGCAAGTGGGACGGGCTCCAAACTGAAAGAATGTAGGTTTCTATTAGATATTAGAAAGAAATTCTTTACTGTGGGGGTGGTGAGGCATTGGAGCATGTTGCCAAGAGAAGTTGTGCATGCCTCATTCCTGGATGTGCTTCAAGATCAGGCTGGATGGGATCCTGAGAGCCTGGTCTAGTGAAAGGTGACTGTGCCCATGGCAAGAGGATTAAAATTAAATGAACTTTAAGGTCCCATCCAACCCAAGCCATTCTATGATCTTATGATTCCATGTTTCTGTGTACTAGTCTATTGTACTTTACTACTTAATGTAAAGGTAAGCAAGGTGGGAGGGGAGAACCAAACAAAAACTCTTTCCTGATATGCACCATCATTTCCTCTCCTTGATTCCCTAAAGAAACAGTTCATAATGAGAAGGAATTAATGTCATTTTAATCAATATATGTTTTTCCCACTTTCAAAAATGGGTTTATCTTCTTCATCTTTAGAGATATATATTTAAAATCTCATTCTCCTTGCTCTTAGTTACTCTGGTACATCTCCAGGGCACTCATTTAACAGTAATAAATTTATCTTGTTCTAGAAGAGATGGAAATCTGGAAACTTGGATTAAGTTTTAGTACTTTTGAAAATTATTTCAATTGAATCCAGCACTTTTACCCTGGCAGCTGGCAAATTAGATTCTGATTTCAATAATATTCATTTGCATTTTGCACAAAATATTTTCTCTGCATACTGAAGGAGAGACAATGATTTTAGGATCACAATCTAGCAATTAACCAATTTTATTAAATTGCAGTATTGTTATCAAAGATAACCATTGAAAGAATAACTAAGGCAATAATCATTTTAGGTTGCTGTTTTAGCGTCAATAAATAGAATTTGTTTCTAAACTTCCATGTTCTCTCTTTTATAAACTGTTTTATTCCACTTTACAACAGATGTTACATTATTTATTCTCCTGCTATTTTTAGTTTGTTTTTGTTTAATTTTTAAAATTATTTCTCCCTGCAAAACAAGAGTTTCAAACAGCATTCAGCTGTCAATCTGAAAATATGTGATGATCTTGAAACATGTGTTGATAGGTTTTTCATCTTTATCTGTTTAAGGGAGAACGTATAATGGTATCAAAAGGACTAACTGCTTGTAAGTTAATACACTTAGAATATTTATAAACTATAAAGGAAAAGCAACAGCAATGGAATCTCTCTAAAAGTGCTTTAATAGATCACTCAAAAGACTTTTCATAGAAAAGACATTCCAAAGAGATAAAAGTCTTCTGCAAATTTTGCAATTTAATTTATGAGTTTTCCAATCATTAACACAAGGAGCATTATGTAAAGTTTAGAATGGAGTTTTTGTGTCTTCTGAGATCTCCCCTAAAACTGCATACTGAGTAACTACTCCCTTGGTTCAATCTCTTAAAAATCCCCACTGTTTTCTCTATAAGTACTGTAACAAAATCAAGGTTTTCCCTGACATCAGATCAGAAGTTAATTAAAGACTCATTCATGCTAAAGTTCTGCAACGTTGCGCCTATCTGCAAATCACTGACAGCAGAAATATGAAGAGACTTCAGAGAGCAAAACCATACCTTCATTACTACTTTCACAAGAAAAGAGAACTTTTGGTGGATTTTGTTTTGTGACCTGCCTCTGCATGAAGCTGCTGTCTGAGTGGACTCTGCTCCAGCATATAGGGCCTGCTGGAGGAGACTGCTGTTAATACACTCTTTCCACAAGTCTGATTATTAAAGACTATTTTACCATTTTAACATCTGGTCTTTCACCAGAAGTAAAACAAAACTGAAGTAAACATGAAATTCAAAACTAATCAAAACAGAGAAACACTTATAGTAGATTTTTGCTTGAGAATCAGTGCCCAGACTGAATTGTATAACAATGGGTTTCAGTCTTCCCAAAAAAATCACTGGATTCATATGGATTATTATATTGGGGACGGGGATAGTTTTGGGGTTTTGTCACATGGGATAGAGTGATACTTCTTTTCCTCTCATGTTTATTTTACCTCTCTGATTTCTAGTATCTCCCCTTTTTCCTCACTTCTAATTATTCTAATTTATATTTTTCTGATCAATTTTTCTAGCTCAACACCGCTAAGCCAAGCCATTTTCTAGTCCCACATTCCCAGTCAGAAGATTACTGAACAAGGATGCAAAGGTGCTGCCTACCACTGAGATGAAGAATTGAGGATGAAGACCGGAGCTAGTGTTTGTATGTTATTTTTGAGCTTGGAAATTAATTGTTTGTGACCTATTCATGCAGCCAGTTATAATGTGCAATATAACAATATCAGAGAGCAAAGGGTGGGTATCCTTTCTGATAGCCAACTGTATAATCCACTAATACAGCACAACAGATCCGTGATATTGACACAGGACGTGAGGCAGGTTTCCTTGCCAATACTAACCTACTCCTCTGACTTTCAAAGGGATTGTCGTCTTGAAGAGATTCATCAAGGCTGGGAAAAGCTGACTGAAGTTAATAACTTGCTTTAAGATGAGACATTGTGCTCAACCTCAAGATTAAAAACAGTATGTAGAACAAATGAAGTTGGCTTAAACTGAAAATGTGTATTTATATTTCTTCAAGCACATAGACAGAAATAAGTATTAATTAAGCAGTCCTTATGTCACCTGCAACTACTTAGCAATTATTTAACAATATTTTCCAAGTCAGCTAATAAAAAAATTGGAATCATAGAATGGTTTAGGTTGGAAAAGACCTCTAAAATCGAGTCTGACCATTAACCCATCACTGCCAAATCCACCACAAAACCAAGTCCCTGAGTGCCACATCTACGCATCTTTTAAATATCGCCAGGGATAGTAATTCCGCCACTTCCCTGGGCAGCCTGTTCAAATGCTTGTCAATCCTTTTGGTGAAGATGTTTTCCCTAATATCCAATCTAAACCTCCCTTGTTGCAACTTGAATCCCTTTCCAGCTGTTCTGTCACTTGTTATCTGGGAGAAGAGGCCGACCCCCACCTGGCTATATCCTCCTTTGAGGCAGTTGCAGAGAGTGGTAAGGTTCCCTCTCAGCCTCCTTTTCTCCAGGCTAAACAACTCCAGCTCCCTCACTCCAGATCCTTCACTAGCTTTGTTGACCTTCTTTGGACACACTCTAGAAATATGTAGGAATGCAACAATAATCTGAACGAAAATGAGTGATACAAGCAGAAATATGAATAAACTGAGTCTGACATGACATCATATTTCTAAATGAGTAGATGTCCCATTATGGATAAAGAGCTGTAGCAGACAAATAGGACTTCCCTACTCTAAAACTGACATCTATTTGTTCTAGATTGCATTCTGTGAGTGAATGAAATTAGAGTTTTTCCATCAACTAAACATACGTTTATCACACATTCTACCTTGCCAGTTCCAACTTAAAAGCAATGTTTACGGAGGGAATGCATTTATTAAATGTGCTTTGAAAGTGGTCCCTAGATACAGTGATTCAAGTTTATTACACTGTAGGAGCATAAACCTGAGTGGCAACATGAGGCACATGTGGAAGAGTCACAGCAGTGTTTGTCAATTATAACTCCAGCAAGAGTGCAACAAGATTTAGACTTCAAATTCACAGACCCTGTAGCCCAATGAAACTGAGTAGCCCGAGAACAGAGAGCCAATTTCATAAGAAATGCTGGAGCCTAGAAATGCAGATTTTGTTACGCATGAGGTGTCTCCCCTCCCTAGTAGAAAAGGAGATTTGTATGCATCTTTGTCCTTATTGCCTTCCTCCTTTTTTCCCAGTAATCAGAAATTAAGAAGACTGGACATTTATCCAGCTAGGATTTGATCCCAAATGGGTTGAATCTGTAAACACCTGGATTATCGAAGTATGTATTCAATTTCTGTTTCTTAGTCTTTTCTACTCCACATGAAAGATAACATTCACTGAGCCAGAGAGTGACTGAGCCAATCACAGTCATCAATATCCCAGGATATCACAGTTTTGGGTTTCTCTTCTTTCTCCAGAAACTTTGTCCAGATGCTAATAGACTGAATTTTTTAAAGACTACATGCGAAAAAGCTGCCTAGTGCATATAATATTATTTTTAATAAGACATACACCACCATAGTTTCAAATGTCCTATTAATAGGAATAGTGGGCTATTTTAACCATCTTTCTTTTAAATTATGCCCTTCTGTGACATGGCTGCCACTGTAGACTCTTATTTCTCCTTGACAAGCCTGACACTTAAATGCAAGGGCCGAAAGCACCATAAAATCTATTGCAAGATCTGAGACAGAAACAGCAAATATTTAAAAGTTTATTAGTTTTGATATTAATTATTTGCAATTCTTGTTTTATGAAATAAGTATTATAAACAGAGACTTCAGGATTCCATGCTCTTGCCACCCACACTACAGTATGTTCTGACATATTTGTGTAACAGAATCTTTTAAGCTATTTTTTCCCCAGAGATGCCTAGAAAACAGATACTAAGCCACTTACATGAAAGAAAAGGTAGACTGTATATATTCACTGCACTTTAAAAAATGTCCCTTCCTCAAAACCTTGGTGAAGTCTCATCTGTCTAAATATACTTCATATCTGAACTAGACATCTGGTCTCCCTTTATAAATAGATGGACAATGGGTATTTCCTGGTCACCATTCATCTGTTTTAATGTAGCTATCACAGGCAGGTCAAATGAATTATGCCCTCAAGTTGTCTATTTCTATCCACTAACTATAAAGAGAGAAGATGGCTTTGACTTAAGGTGGATATTTAGATAAGAGGAGCAGCATATTTAGTATAGTCCAAAAAGTCATGGAAAAGCAGACGTCAGCTGCCATTTATTATTCTGCTCTACTACTCTTTTAGAAGGTAAACTATGGTCTATGAAAATCTGGATAACAAATTTTAAAAGGGTGAAATGTTTTAAAAACTGCTGATGCTGAAAACCAGTTTAAATGCAATCCTTTGAATGGTTAAGCTCCATTTTGTGCCTGCTTTTGTTTACAGAAACACCTGCACAACCATTTCAGGATTACTCTACTCCACTATAAAGGCAAAAGGTGGTTCCAACATCCTCTAACTTGAGGTCACCTGTGACTTTATCTCAGAACGAGCCTTCAATGCAGTCTATAGAGAAGCACCAGCAAACATGGTCAAGCTTGCTGGTTAGTAGTAATTTCCTGATATGGTTGGGAAGGAAAATGCCTGTCTGCCCTGGATACGTGATTCCTCTCGTCCAGGGGAATCCACACTGGCATAGCACACAGCTTCACATTGCCAAGGAAGCACCCAAATAATCTCGAAATTAGGGCTTTTTCTTGAGCAAGAACCAGCAGCCTAACCTTACCTAGTACAGTTGCACACTTCTACGTGTGGTTATTCTCATGAGTCATCTTGTATGATTCACGTTGTTTATAAATAGGGGCAGAAATTCTGACTGTGCCCTTGTGTAAAACTGCTTGCAAAACAGGTCCTAAGTAAAATGTTTTCTTACTGACAGTATAAGACTTGACAAGGTAATGGACTCAATTTTAGCTATATATGGCCTTGTTTGCTATGTACTGTGATTTGTCTTGACCAAGCTCTCTGAAAAGAAGTTAATTTAAAAGACTGAATTTAATGAACCTAGGACTTTGACATATAAATAAAGGGACTTGTCCTATATGCAAAAAACAACATACATATAAGAAGGATGAGCACAAGAAGTTAGATTGACAGACAAGCAAGATATGGCAAGAAGAAGACAGGGGAACAAAGAAAATATGCCTTAAATTTGTTTAGCATCACATATTCCGCTAGCAACACAAGATCAGGTTTGTGCCTTGGCTTCCCACTGTCACCTACAGCATGCAATATACTTCAGGTTGTGCTCATTGACAATATCTTGACTTTCTCAACAGTCTAAAGAGTATATTGGCTACTGAGAACACACTGGCAACATGTTTGCTTTTCTGTCCTCAAATACTTTTGATATATAAGACTATTTGTGAGATACACCAGCATCCTGAATTGAGACCTATCTTCTCTAGCAGAAACTGTCTACACCTACAAGCCAAAGAGGAGGGAGAGCTTGGATGAATCATACTCTGCAAACAGCTAGCTCAGGACAGTATGCACCATTCTCTGAAACATCTCCCTTTTCACTAAGGACTGAGATTTATACCTTTCAGGTATTTTGGTGAAATAAATTATATCTTAAAATCATAATGAACAATAAAACTTGCAGTCTGACTAAAATATAGGCAGGTTTTCTGGTGGTGGTGGTTTTTTGTTTGTTTGGGTTTGGTTTTGTTGGACTTTTTTAAATCTAGAACAAAAAAAATTCAAATAATCTGAGAATGAAAACACAGTAATCATTCATACACATTTTCTTAGAGATAATACTTCACATCCTTGAAATTAATATTGGAAAATTCCGGTGCAGTTCCAGTAGCTTATGATATTTTAGCCCAAGATTGCAAGGAAAAAAATCCCAACTCTTACTTATTATAAGTTACTCTTGTTTTAATGTCATCATGAGTCTAGATTTAGAGGGAGGAAATTAATTCCACACTTGCTGACAATTCTGTTTTCAGTGTAAGAGTACAATAGAAGTAATGATTTCAGTGAAAGACTATAAAGAATCCTCTAAAATGAAATTAAATGCCAATGTAAGGTGTATTACTGTTCAAGAATGAAAAGGAAATTAAAGCAAATCAAATCCATGTAAAGCCTATTACTAGGATTTACAGGCATATCTGCATATGTGTTCCATTCCTATTTTTCTGGTGATATATCACAAAGCACAGATTTACCATCCACTACATATACATACACAAACTGAACAGAAACCTTCTACCTGAGCCCTCTGATTGGGGGCTGCACCCTTTCATACGTTTGTTATAGCCAGTGTTGTTTAACAATGTCATTTTTTAGATCAACTGGATGAGAAAGACTACAGTGTTGAAAGAAAATCTCTGAGAAGGCACTTTCTGGTTTATGATTGAGCATAAGTGCAAACAGCTTTCAAAAGTTAATTTCTCAACTAAAACATTTATGGAAAATCTTCATCTGTTTGTGTTTGAATGAGATTCTCTTCCTGTTTATTTAACAAACAATCTACAACAAGATGCCAGCTTTTGGCTGCTGCTGGCCAGGCAAGTTTTCCTCTCCTGACTCTCAAGCAAATATTAACAGGGTCAGTAACAACAGGCTACAGGGCTCAATCCCAGACAGAAAAAGTGTTCAAAGGGAGCATAAAGAGGAAGATTACGCCTATGTGATGTTAATTTTCAGCAGGTGTTGAAAAGTTGACATAAACATCCTTTAAACTGCTTCAATTTACATCAAGACCACAACAGCAGCACTTTCAGAATCAGAAGGCTGCACATGGCTTTTAAATTGTGATTGCTCCATCTTCAGAATTAAATAACTCCCAATGAAACAGACAAAAATGTGATAATTTATCTTCCTTAATTCTATGCAAAAGGTTCTGTAACAAAATATTTCTAATATCTTCAGCTATGTTTCTGGTTTATGTTTACTTTGAATATGTTCATCATCATAGTAGTTACATCATTGTAGTAATTTTATAGGATTTCTGCTGACAAGAAAGATCAATGCATCACTTTGGGAAAAAAAGGCAGATCTGTACAGCTCATTGCTATCTCTTTTTCCCCACAAGCATATCAAAAACAGGGACATTCTAGGAAATAGTCTGAGGTGCTCAATGAAGAGTATCACACCTTCCACAACCAGAAGACCCAGTCCAAGAATCGATAGGGTCTTACCTGCCCCTGATGAACTTGATTAAGAGTAAACCAACAGAAGTGGAAGTGGAGCACAACAGCAAGAGCGGAAAAGAGAGCAGGTACCTCAGCATCCCGATGTAACATTCTGACACATTAATGGGTCACACCTGCCTTGAGCTCCTGCCCTCTGTCTGGATGCAATGAAATTACTCTGCTTGGCGCTGTTTTCCTCTGACAGGTCTGTGATAGCTCTGCCTATGCAGACTCACGTAATTTTCTTAGGACGTATTGTTTCAAAATAAGGAAAACCCACTATAAATTACACGCTGAAAATTAGTTGTAAAAACGTAAACGATCTTGGAAAGTCAGCAGCATCCTGTAAAATTCTCCAGTCTGTGGCAATTATGATATGCATATGGAGAACATGCATTTCACAGAAAAAATTAAACACCACCAGCAAAATACAAGAAAGTTTAAGGTGAATATTTTTAATAACACTTGATTTTTTTTCAGTTCTTTGCTAGTAAGTAAACACAAAGTGTATTCGATATGATGCTGTATTAAATGCATCTAGTGGGAATTGGGCCATGAGCTTCAATGGGTCAATACTATTGGCTATCTTTTTAAATTAAGTTACAGTGAGCTTTATTATCAGAGAAGTCTGCATGTAGACATCCTTAAACAATTTCCTTGATCCTGAACCTAGGTAGTAGGCACAAGACCTAAAGAAAATTCAGGAATTCAGCAGTAGCTATGTGGCACCACAGAGCAACCCCTAATGGCATGGGGACTTGATTGAAAAGAAAAATGTCAAAAAAGTATCATGAAAGAGCAACTTAGAAAAAACATTAATGCATTAAAATAAATGTGTTCAGACCTTTTACTTCTCATCCTTCTGTTTCAAGAAGATTCAAATTTAAATGAGGGAAAGATTTTATTCAACACTATATTTTCCTGCAAGATGCTGCATAATAATCAGGAAAACAGTAAGTGCACATAAAGGGACAAATAAAAAAAATCCTATTTCCTTCAACTCAGTGGAGACATGATATAATTCATGGGAAAGCAGACATAAATAAGATTCTGTGAGCAAGTACCTACAGACCTGTATTCCATTTCCTTAGCAAAAAATGGTCTGGAAACAAGAGGAGCAGCATTAAAATCTTATGCCAGAAACTGAACGTGGAATTTGTCAGGTGCCGAGAACTCAGAAGCATCCTGCACAGTTTTCCATTCTATGGCAACTGAGGTATGAAGGGGGTGGTGGTTGCTCATTTCACATAAATACAATGCAGGAATCTTAACAGCAAAGGTTATATCATGAACATGGAATACTGAATACATAATAACATTGAAGAGGATTTCTATCTATTTTTTAATGGTTGTTTATACTGTTCAAGAATTTTTCTTAGAGACGGTTTTGATGAACGCAGCCAAACTGACCAAGCAAGACAAGAGCATTCACTGCTCCATTCCGATAATTATGACCAAATATTTTTTGTAGGTGATTTCATCTTTTTAGAGTATTGTTTATTTTTTCTTCTCCTTGCTTAAACTACAAGTTTCACAGGGCCATGCCAGTCCCCTTAAGAAATGCTTGGATTGTATTTACCACAAGGGTTTTCCCATTTTATTGTGCAGCACTGCTGAAATATATGGCTGGTATTTCTGTCCTGGAGACTCATTTGAAGGTAGAGCTGTGTCATAGCTTCCTGAGTCTCCTATTTCAGAATACCAATGTAATTTTATTTCTCTCGAGAGCTGGGAAAAACTCGAACAATAATTATGCTCTTGGAAATGCCTCTCTAGTCACAAATTATCTCCTAGTAAGCGTAGTTACTTACAAGCACATAAATACTTCATTGAAATGTAATGTAATTTCATATTTATGAATTGACTTGCCTGCATAGCTGCCACTTATGTTAAAATATCTCAATTCTGTGTAATGTTCTTCACCTATGACAAATCCTTACTTTCTACTAAGGACACATGAGCATGAAAATTCATTGTACTTATGATACTTAGAAAAATTAAACTGCTTGAAGAGGAGTTTGGTTTAGGGATGAAAGATGAAAATTCCAAACTCTAACTCAAAGTATCCTAATGAAATATACATATGTATTTTTTAAGAATTAGAAAAATCTTAACTATTTAGAAACAGAAAGTAATTCAGCAGATGTATAAAGCACAGTTTATACCAAGGGTCACAGCTAGTACTGTAACTTAATGATTCCAACTCAATACTTTTTCAAAACTACTCTTCAGATCATAGTAAGACACATTAATATCACATATGTATAGAGAGAAATGATTTCATCATCTACTTTAAACAAAAAATTTTGCTTCTAATAATTGTAGTCTTTAAATCTGACATCGGCTTTCATGCTTATATTTTCATTTTCACCCTCTTGACAAAAGGGCAGATCCATTCCAATACTGGACTTGCATAAAAGCTCCTTATTCTTGTTTCTTACAAATGGGAGTGATTCTATTCCTTTGGCTCCTAAATTGGTATAATCCAACATGACGCAGAAGCTCATCTCCTCACCTACGTGTACTGTGATAAGTAGATACTCAGCAGTTACACCACAGTCCCTTAACTTACACTTTGTTACATGAGCATTAACATCAAAAGTCAAAAGGGAAAGAAGAAAAAAAATTCCTTTAGCCGTGCAGTTTATTCATGTGTTTATTTCAATTGCAAGTTATTTTACTTAAAACAGTTACAACAGATGCCTTAAACTTCAGCTATTTGGTCTTGCACACTCTACAAAGAAGCTGCTAGTAACTGAGGAAGAAATGTGGGAGTTTGATAGATACCAGTTGATGAAACAATGTTTTCCTTGGCGAATTTTTGTTTATGAGAGAGATGTGGATTCAGAAGAAATCTCGTTTTATACCTTAGCGGAAAGGACCTCAAAGACATGGCTTGAGATTTCTGTTGCAAATCTTTTGCCTAAACCCAGACCAAATTCTATTGCATATGGTGGAAAAATCCATTACTAATAAGTGAAGCACAGTGAAAGGTTTGCCTGGAATGAACAAATTAATGAAAGATCTAATTACACAGCAATTTCCTGCAGGTTTCTTCCCTCATGGACTGGAACGTTCTTCTGACTGGAACAGGACTGGAACATTCAGTTAGCGTGATCCAATCCTGCTCTCCATGTTTATTAAACACATACATCAGGATTGTGCTCACACACTTATCTCCATTATATATTTCCTCAAATACACAGAGGAATAAACACAAAATGCTTATAGCAAGTTGCATATTCAATCAGCTGGGCTGGTGGAGTACTGCCCTTGGTTCACAACTTAACCCTGTCTGTGATGAAGCGATATTTGCTACAGCCTGAATCACCAGTCACAGGAGGTTTCAGAAGTGGTGTAGTCTTGGACAATCAAGCCATGCCCTTTTCTTTGAGAAAGTCAGCACATCTTTTCCAAATAGGTCTGCTGTCCTGATAGAAAAACATTAGGGAAAGGATTGACACTTAACATTTGATGTAGATCTATTACTGTAGGGCTCTGTGTCTTTCTGCTCAAACCTCTCAAAAAACATTTGCATTCACTTAATCACAGTTATCCGTAGCAGTTCAGCGTTTTCATGCCTTTATGTTAAATGCATGTTTGTTTCTTGATCAACAGCTAAAATTGATCAGGCTGTCAACACTTAAACTTTCTTAAAAAATGTCATTGGACCAAAGCCCCCAGTTCTAAATATTTCATAGGACAGTACTTCAGTAAATGTCATATAAAGTAAATGTAGGTGAGAGGCAGATACTGTTGTTTCCTAAACATTTCTCCTCCTTACAATGAGTCAAATCTTCCATTATCTGTAATCCACATAACATTTTCTTTCTCCTGCATGATGTAATCAAAGTCACTCACAATTCTTTTCAAAGAAAAACATACTCTCAAAGTCAAACCGAGGACATTTTTATGTAATGTGAAAATACTTCAAGGGAGTTTTCCTCCTTTTCAATATACTAAATCTTTCAAGAGACTAGTTAATAAGACAGGTTATAATTATGGCTTTCTCAAAGGGTTCACTATATTTCAAAGATATTTTTAAAAATGGATATATGAAGAAGGAACAGTAAGGATAACATCTCACAAATACACCTTTTAAAGAGTGGTAGAAAAACTTACTTCTGCAGGACTCTTCATTCTTTGTAAATGTTAAGGCTTTATGGTTATTGTTTTGTCTCTTGTTTGTATAGCATTTTGTTATATTAAATTAACTAGTCAATGCAAAAGAAAATGCAAAATAGACCTGGCATAAGAGCTGTAATGGAGTGATTATGAATGCTTGCAGAATTGGAAAAGCAATGCTTGAGTCTTCAGAACTTATGAAAGGACTTTCATAAACAAAACCCAGCTCAGCCTTCCCTGTTGCTCTGTTTGGAGCACAAGATCTCCTTGTGACAGACACCACCACAAGTACATATTATCTGACACTATTATGAAAGTTTCATCAAAAATAGTGTTTAGCATGTCTATTCACTGTCTCTCGTACCTCATCTGCTAGGAAAGACTATCCCTAAGAGGAAATATTAATCAATTTTAGCTCTTTCTTTTCTTTCTCTTTCTCTCTACCTGGTTCTAATAGCATGGTAGGAGAAGATGTAGTAATTCAAATCTATCTGTTCAGTGTTCCTCTTCATATCAAACTAAGTAATGTTTTTGTGCCTCAGAAGCAGCTCTACAAGAATTGGCTGATTATGTTGTTGGTTGAAGGATGAGGCTTACAGATTGATATATATCTATCTCCTTTTTTTTTAAATCTTGCATGCTTTAAGATGATAAATATGTGAACTTAAAAATTTCTGCTAAATAATATCTACCAAAATCCTTTATACACAATTCAGTTATCTATTAAAACTTCGTAAAATTCAGCTAAAATGTAAATCTTGTAGTTTTAAAAAACCTCAAAATGAGACCTTAAAAATCTGTAAATCCAGTGCCCTAATCTTAAAACCTCAAGGCACCACACTGGTATTATTTTAGGCACCTCATGGTGCTGTTTTATGCTGTCTTTTACCAAGGCAGTTTCCAGTAGCTCTTTCCTCTCCTTGCCAGCAAGTGTATGACCCTTTCAGTTGCTGCTCATTTCCTCTACTTATGCCAGGAGCACATAGTTTACCATTTGAAGAGAAGCAGAGACTGATGCCACTGCCAACAAGAAATTAAATGAGATTTGAACAGGTTAAATCCTGCTGGTAACATCAGACAAATTTCCCACTTTCTTCGATGGAACTGTGAATATCTGTGCTTTGTCTAGTGCTTGCACTCATTATACTTGTAATCATAGCTGCATGTGCTGTAAACCTAAGAATACGTTAGAGGTGTTTACTTAGAGACACAAAATCTTGTTTGCATGAATATCTTGCACGTCAGCTTGCAG
This sequence comes from Struthidea cinerea, assembly GCA_013397865.1. Taxonomy (NCBI): domain Eukaryota; kingdom Metazoa; phylum Chordata; class Aves; order Passeriformes; family Corcoracidae; genus Struthidea; species Struthidea cinerea. The sequence continues at coordinate 376,529 of VZTI01003270.1, forward strand.
ATTTAAGCATTTTACTCAGTACTCACAGAGATTTTTAAAATAAATTTTATTCTAATACTGTGTAAACAAGTTCCACTGAAAAATAATTAAGTTGTACCAAAATAAAACTGACATGAAAGATTCACCAAAATCCAGTAACTCCTAATGTATTTTTCCATTGTTCCTCCTTCATCTTTTGCGTCTACATCATTGCTGACAGTTTGCTACTCAGCATAATAGATATGTCAGTCCTTATTCCCACGTTTTTTAAGCCAGTAATTTTAGGACAGATATTGAAGAATCTGTGCCTCAAATTTAGATTGTGTGCTTCTCTGAAAATCAGTTTGGGATGAAATGGAGAAGGAGCTAAAGGAGGTAATAAAGGCAATGGAAAAAACATAGTTTCTGCATCACAATGTCTATATTATTCAAAGTAATTCTTTTCCCTTTTGAAACAGCATTTTAATCAGCTGAAAATGGCATAACTAGCTTTTTTTTGCCCAGTAGAATAATTTTCAGCAATACTGTTTTAATGCTGAGCATGTCTTCAAGTGCCAAGATTTTTAAATACCTTGTGGAATCTAAATAGGAAGACTTCAGATGACTATATCATTTTGCAGCCAGATTCTTCCCTGTGATGATAGATCCAAACGCTTGAAGGAAAAATGAGTAATTCCCAATTTATACTTTTTAAATGTATGTGTAACCAATATGTCTTTCATTTTACATTTTCAGCTTTCTTTACAGAAAGTTCTTACAAGCTTAGCTCAGTATGATATGAATACTTTCCTCAGAAACACAGTTTCTTAACTACAGTCCAGTGATCATAATGACAGGTCACAGATTCATAACCTTTCTGCTCAAAACTGACAAAGACAGAATGAAATATTTTATGTACTTTCCTGTGACTTACAAGCGTGATATGAAAAAGTAATATCAAGCTCATAGATTAATATTTACCCATACATCACTCCTGGGACCACAACATTTCAGTTTTAGGCAACATATCATAGTAAGAATTTTAATACTGTATTCCGTCTATTTTATGATCATTTTACACAGATCTTGTCAGATAATCAGGATGATTATTTTAACTTACACTGAAGATGTAAAAAGATCTGGCAACAACTACAAGTGTTCTGTGTTGTTGTAATTAGAGCAGGGTGAAAACCACAACAAATTCGCTTTAATAATTTCTTCAAACTTAAAAATCAGGGGGCCATATTCTGCATTTTTCCTTCTACACCAAATAGGTCAGAGAACTTAGTTCCCATCCCCTCTTGTCTTTGGGATTTAGGGAAGAAAATAGAAGATAGGAAAGAAAGATGAGTCACCCCTTTACTTTTTTTTCCCCCTCAGCCACGGTTGGCGATGTACGATAGAGAATGGAGCTCTCAAGGCTTCGGTTGCTCCTTACTACTTTAAGTAATAAAATAACTTACTAACTACTTGTCTGCCTCTGCTGAAGAAAAGCAACCCCAGAGAAACAGCTGCTTTTCTTCCCCCAGGATTCTGCTGGGAATAATGGAAGAGACCATAATGGGTAGAAACTGAGCTCCACAGAGTTAACTTACTACCATTGCCCATCCTCATCATTTCTGTCTTAGGGTATATCTGCCCTGTAAATGGCTCCACTGAAATTAAGGGAGTTCTTAGTGGCATAAGGCAGTAAACAGAGTCATTATAAGATGATCGGTACTGAGTTGCTGCCTTCCTCTTTGAATCTGTCTTCACCTGGTGAAACCATGACCTCTTGTCTCAGTCGCCAAATATTTCTCCTGAGTACTCCTCACCACTTCTCTACAAAGTAGGCAGAAAGTAGATTAATCTATTTTGTCTAATTTTGCACAAAATCATATCAAGAACACTAATAATATCCATTACTGGCTGCACTGTGAAGATACTAATCACCCCCTGGAGAATGCAAACATTGTAAATCAACGTGGCTGTTTGTGCAATAATCATTAGACCATGGCTGAAGGGAATGTTTACAGACTCTGGCCTGTTGTTATTATTTGTGAAACTGAAATTAATTTAAAACTCTTCTCCAGCAGAGTTAACTTGCTGGGATTAGACATGAAATGCAGACGACCTAAAGAAAAGGCTTGCCCTTTTCTATAGAAATGCCATACAAGCTTCAAGCTGAAGTTGAACTTGCAACCAGCAGTGTGCTGAGATAGCCCCTTTCAGCACATATTGGCAGGGAAAGTTTCATGAAGAAGCTTCAAGGAGCTAGTTTGAGTGCTGAGGTAATTAACTATTACAGTGACTAGTGTGTGACACAAAAATCACAACTGTATGGAAAGGGAATGAAAGAAAAAAACAAACTAAAATAATTTAAAGCAAACTATGTTACAAAAAGAGAAAATTTTATATATTCATAAAAAAATAAAATCACAGCAAAATATAGACAGACTAGAAAACAAAATCATATTAATCTTTATCATCATTTAGAACCTACCTAAAAACATAAATTTATGACCACTATTAATAATTATATTTTTTAAGTCAGTTTTCACAGATTTTTCACCTCCTTCTAAAGTTTATATACTAAAGCAGAACATTCGTGGCAGATTACTGTCTATTAAATATGGGTTTTAAAGTAGATTTATAAAAATATAACCTAATCCAAGTTATATACCCCTGGTCACTTTCTAAACAAATCTTCGTATCCACATCTAAATGAAACAAAAATTGTCATACATCTTGGATTAAGACCAATAATAGTATTTTTTCCTATTTGAGGACTCCTTTGTCATTTAGGACTCTTTAGTTTTATATCTATTAGACAAATCTGAAGCAGCAAACAACCGTTGTGTTATTGATTTATCTCCACTTTGACAGTGTTTCTTAAACTTTGTATAATTACTTGCATTTATTATGATCTCGTCTGCCATTTATGTAGCTCTCGTAGAAATGCTAAAACATCATGCTGGGTTGCTGTGTTGACAGCAGGTTGCCTCCAATTTCCACCTGTTATACTGTATTAAAATAGATAAGGGAGTATTAAATACAGTGGCAACACTACTTAGTGTAATTGCTGTGGGGATGTTATTCCATCATTACTGAGACACACCGCAGTGCAGAAGATAACCCTAGGATGCAGCATATGCCAGGAGACTGGTTTTGACATGTTCTGTAACTGAAACTGAGCCTAACAAAAGCTAAATTACAAAAAAAAAACCGGAAACTAACCAGTGCCCCCTGAACCACGTTCATAAACTTGAGCTAACGCCACCCACTGGTTGGTTTCATCCCAGAGACTGACTGAAAAGGGGAAACATTCTTCAAAATATTGTGAAAGGATTTAAGACAGCTACAGTTCTGGAAGCTTTTTCACAAAAGCCTCAAAATTCTTCTTTAAGTTTTTAAACTCTATTAGGCTCCTCAAATTAAAAAATCTATTATTTACACAGGCTCATTTCGAGTGTTTTACACAAAATCCTTTTTACAAAATGAAGTTATGAAAGGTACACATATACTTACATATACACAATAAATATCTAATCATCAAATTGTGATCTTGGTTAAAGCAATACAAACCCTGACTAACTCAGAAACACCCAGGATTATTGAGTTAAATAATATGGAAAAGTTAAAAAAAGAAAAATCAGGCAGCTAATATTGGAGGACCATCTATTTTATGGAGCAAATAATACAAACTTAATGGCCAAAAAAGTAGTATCTATCATGGTTTTGTTGAAATACAGGGATGCATTGCCTATATTACAAAGGTCCGCATTTCAAAAAAGAAAGTAAATAAGCTAAGTAGACATAATCTAGTAAACCAAATCTAGTCACAGGCAGAAGAGAAAAAAAGCCCGTCACTTAACATAATGTCCTTCCTTTTCCACTCCAGCAGACATAAAAGAAAAAAAAAAGAAAGACCTTATATTTGGACATACACTTCCTCTCAAGTTTGTGCTTCAGTCCTTTTCTAAATCAGAGGTTTGGTAAGCAATTTAAGCAACAGAATGTGATTTATCATCCCAAAGATGTCCTCTTTCCCCTGGTGTCTGATATATATACAGAAACTTAATCTCCCTACAGAGAGAAGACTGGGAAGATGCTTGGTGTGATGATAAAGCATAAAGAACAAAAAGAAAAACAACTTTGTGAGAGAAGTCAGTGTGATAACAAGGCCACTTATCAAAGGAACTGAATTGCTGAACAGAATTTAACACCAGCCACTGGGACACAGAATATAGGCAAAGAATTTGTGCTCTGACAAAATAATCAGAACCCCACTTTGTTTTCTAAAAATGCAGAATTTCACTGTGCTTTTCAATGCAATCAATCCCAGATGAGTGTTCCCCCCCCCATCCTCATTTTGCACGCATAGCACTGTCTGGTAGACAAATACTGTTATATTCAAGAGGCACACGTACATCTGGATATTTTTTTGCTGCAACTTTTGGAAACACTTAGAAGGGTAATTACACTTCTTGCTGGTTCTTATTACTCCTTTCAGCGTTTAAAAACTATCAGTAAACAGAATATCTTTGTAGTGTTTTTTCTACACTATAATTAAGCTAAATGGATAATCTGTACAGGAAAGTGGAAGGTGTCTAGTGCTGCTTCACTTTCCAAAAGCACATCTGACCTACTACATACAAATCACACATGAAAATTAAGAGAAATGACCCTGTAGTGATAAAAAATTGGAGAATTTGGAGCCCTGCCTGTCATTAAAATATGTCATGATCATGCTTTTCATCAGTAATATACCATAAGTTAGACATGACCTCATTTGCTGGTAACTGCAATTGATTCAATAAAAGCATAGTACGTGCCTGCTTAACATGCATGATGCAAGATACGTAAACATTTTTTGTTCTCCACTAAAATTAATTATCTCCATGTCATTTAACAGAGCTGAGAGACTCTAAGACATAATCATATATGATACATAGGAAAAAAACTCACAACTCTCTTTACAATAAATTGTCCCCCATATTTTTGCCTCTACCTATAGTTTTAAATTGTGTATTTTTTCAAAACAAAAATACAAACATGAAGATAAACTATTTAAATTACCAAAGGATTTTCAGGGAGAACGTGCTACAGTCTACAGAATTTCAGAAGTGAATGGAACCTATCACTGGAAGAGACAACAGGGAAAGGAGTGATTTTCATTAAGAAATTCTTCATATCAAATATGCTTAAGAAATCAAAGTAGTTAATTACAAAGACGTACTCAAGATTCAAATTCACACACACACAAATTATGTTCTGTGATAAATCAATTACAGTAGGAAAAAAAAGAAATTGCATTTTTAACCAGTAGTTGAGCAGAATTCTTTAAATGCTACTTTTGCACTTTGATATGTGTATCATCTGGCAATAAGACACCCAAAAAAGTTTTTATAGAGTATTGCACAAAGCACCATTACTTAACATCATGATTTTCAGAAGTAGGGTATATGTCAGCTTTTTTCCTTAGTTGATTTACTTATAGTGTAGTAATATTCTCACCTAGCACTGCAATAGATGAAAAGAAAATTAAAGTCTGTATTTACAACTAACAATGTCTGAAAATACTCTTTTTTTCTGTATATTAACCATTCACTTTGTCTCCTTACCACATCAGAGTGTAGCTGTTACAATTTGGGAATAAATTTTACAAATTTTTGTTGCATATATTTATCAATGTTTCAAAAGTTTGCCTTGCAAGTTACGCTTGCTCATTCTTGTCACCGCGATACATTATTTATGAAATGTCTGTATAATGATAGATTATTTATACTCTGATATTTATGGCACATCCTGATCTGAGAGTCTGTATGAAATTGTTCAAGAAACAGCAGAAATTCTATCACATAACTTGAAAACCTATTATTAAAAATGGATGGCAAACAAGGCTTATAATATTGGTTTTTTAAAAAAAGGTATTTTCTCCTATTGTCTTGCAAATAAAAATCTGCTTTGAGGTTTGAAATTCATCATTTTTTATATTTTTTTTGGCTGCACATAGGCATAGGAGTTTTTTTAAATATTTCAGTTTGAACAGTAAGCTATTGCTGAGCTGCAGTGTCCTGTGGATACTTTTCCTTCCTCCGAGGGTTTAAAGGCTAAGACTTAAATAAATGTGAACTTCTGGAATTTATACCCATGAAATAATTATTTACTTTAAAATTCAGAAGATATTTTTCTTGCTACAATTACGTAAATCCTTGTTTTCATGTGTTTCAAAGGCTATTTTTGGCGAAATCTTAAAGAATATATTAAGAGAAAGTGCCACCACTCCCATGATTTTTACACAGTTAAAGAGTGGGCCTAGAAAAACTCATACAGCACAAAAAAGGAGAAGAGACTAAGCCCTGGCCCATGACAAGTTGGGAGTCAGCAGGGTTGAGTACACTTCTTTATCAGCCAGTAACCAATTAAGCTCTTCCTAAGCAAGAGTAGTGGATGTGATAACTGAATAACAGCTGGAGTGACAGCCAGCTGTGCAGCTGGAAAGCATGAGGGCCATAGAGGAGGGCATTTGTGGTCATGCTCTTCTTCATTGCCCATGTACACCCAGTCTCTATGGAAAAGCAAAAAAGGCACTATAAGAATGTAAAAATACACTGAATAGTATGAAATAGATGAAAAAAAAAAACCCAAACCAAAACAATAGACTTTCAGATGTTAAGAAAAGGAAGAAAATGGAAATTCCAGCAACAGGCATTCTAACAGGTCCATCACAGCAGGATTTCTCTACGCTGAGTCTCTGAAAGAGTAGCATATATACATTTTTGGCTTAAGGCTTAGCAGTTTTTAGCAAATAGAAGGTCTGGTCTTCCACCTATTAATTTCCCTGATCTGTCCCATCTATCCATCACTCTGACTCCTAGAAAGTGGGTGTGGAGCATTTACACACCGAAAGGAAGAAAAATTAAGTCCTGTAATTTTAAAATGGCAATGAAGTACCTAGAAGTTAAAAAGAAGAAAAAAGAAAAGAAGGATCCTTTATAACTTGTTTTGTATTGTGATGTTTTTAAAAAAATCATATTGCATTCAGAAGGAATGGATAACTCCAGATGAAAAAAATGCGCAGGGAAAAAAAAAAGGTGTTTGAGGCACAAAATGATAAGGAGTAATAGCAACATTATATATTCGAAAAGAACATGGAAATACACTCTTTTCTACAACATGTTTCTGTTTCAAATAATTTGGCAATGATATCTGGAGAACATGAAAGTACATAAAACCCATAAATCTTCTCAAAAAAATTGGCATCATAACTAAGAAACCCAAAATTTCTGTTAAGCTGGAGTTAAACAAACAATATTATAGTTTCAGTATTGCTCTGTGGGTGAAATATCACAACAGCTGGAACTTAGCACAACCTTACTGCTCTGCCAATTAGGGGTGGGACATTGACAGAATTGGCCACTCACCCCAAAGGAGGTTTAAGTTTGACCCAGGCAAAAATAATTTTTTCTTTTTTTTAATTGAAATGTTTGTTCGAAAAAACATTTATTCAGAGCAGCAACCAAAAGGTAAAATAATAACAGTGTTAATGGATTTGGGAAATGAATAATTTCTTAGTAATTAAGGAATGATAGCCAATATTTGTAGATCATTGCACGTCTTCAAGATGTTTTTAAAAGCATTAAGTATTCTTCAGAGCTCCCTTGCAAGTTAAGTGTACATGATGTCTCATTTCAAGGATGGCAGAAAATTGAATTAGGGAATTTTGTTATTTACTCAGCCTTGTAACTGCCTCAAGAGCCAGAATGATGGTTTAACTTAAATCATCCAAAATGCTAGCCTTCTACTCAGCCCTAGAACCACCAGAAATCTGAATTTCCCCTCAGATTTGCCTCAAACCACACTCAGTCTTCCTACCTGGGAAGAATTTAATTTCCTATATTTTTGTGCAGTACACACCCATGGGCTTACTTCTGAAGGAGCAAGATAGAAAGCACGACAATGGGATATGCAGAAATAGAGGACAAAGCCTTTACTGAGGGACAGACCATCAACGTAACGTGGATTAATTCAGAAAACTGCAGAAATGCAGTCTATTGTGCATATTACTGTGTTCTCACTGGGTCTGGTATGTTGGTACAGGACAGCACGCACAGCGCTGCCGATGCTTCCTGCCGTTCCAGGCCAGGAGACCACCTGCTGTACCAGGTCTCCATGCCCACTCTACCTCTCCCGCAGATTGCATGGAATTAGCAGGTCATCTGGGCTGGTGCAATGCATCCAGCAAATGTGAAACACACCACAGATACCATACAGTGCTCACACATACAGGTTTTAAGTCTAAATTAAAGAATATATAGGTGACCTATTCATAGAATCATAGAATGGTTAGTGTTCAAAAGGACCTTAAAGTTCCAACCCCACTGTTACGGGCTGTTCAGACCACACCTCACTTTTTAATGCAAACTCATTAACAAGACACATGATGTAAGGTAGTTTGAATTAAAGATAATGTTAAAAAGCACAGACATCAAATACTTTCTATGAACCTACTGCCTGTGTATTTCCCCATTATGAAATGAAACACCTTGCACAGCTGCAAGCAGTATCAAGAGAGATGAGGATACCATTCCCATGGAAAATATTCTATCTGTGAAAGATCTGATCTGTGGAATGACATTTTCAGCCCTCTTTCCTTTTTGAAGTCTGGGCTTGCAAGTTCCTGAGGAGCAGCGAAGGAGAGCACACAGTGGCAAGCAGACAGTAACCTGAGAGGGCTTACTCTGAAAAGGTTTATGTTTTGGTACGCGCTCAGAGCTTCTTCTGTTTTTCTGGGAAAGAGGTTTTTTCCTGATTACTGCTATGTGAAGCATTGTTACAGGACTGCTCAGTTCCACTGTAATCTCCCAAAGGCCTGCAGGATTATGAACTAACATGAGATAAGTGGCAAACAACAACCCAATCGCTCCTGACCCACTTCTGTTTCCTTGTAACCTAGAGTAGGCAGCTTCCCATGTTCATCTGTTTCTACATCTGCACTATTTATCTCTCCATTGAAAGCCAAGGGTAATACAGGGCTTTTAATCCGCAATTTAGCTTCATTAAGAACAGAATTAAGTTCAGACCTAGAGGAAAATCAGAGCAACCCTGTGAAATACCATTCCCAGTTTTAATTTGGCACTGATCTTTCAATACATTGCTTTGCAGATGTAACCTACTACTGATGATAAATATAACCAGTAGCCTTAAGTTCAAACATCAATATTAACTTGGTTTGTCAGAAAGAAATTTCATCTCTGAATTGGTTTTGAATTCTATCACTGCAGCAATTAGAACTTGCTGTAGAAAAATATAGATATACAGATGGATGGATTTTAAATTAATTTATTTAAAATAATCACTATTGTTCAATGATTGGACTTCACAACTGTGGCCTGTATGGCCATTTAAAGACAGAGAAAAAAGACCACTAGTAGTCCCTTTCATCTTGTCAGATTTCAGACATTTATTCCTTATTTCTGTACTCTAATCAATGAAGAGAAGGATGCTTTTCAGATGGAGAAAACACCATCTGGACCCGCCTGTCCCTTTCCCGTGTCTGGCAATCCATTTAGTAAGTGTGTTCCTAATAAAGACACTGAAACATTTGGTCCTCCAGAAGTTTCAAATTTTAGTTTAAAATTGACTTAATTCCTTAGACTTATCTGAAAATTACATTCCCAAGAATGAAGTCACTTATAAAAAATAATGCACTGCAAGTTATATATAGCATGCTGACTCATCAGACATGGATGATTATGTATAAAATAATTTTGTATCTGTATTTTGATACCTGTCAGGAGGACTTGTTACCCCATTTTCCACATGTGGAAGTATGAGTGCAGGCCAAGACAACCGAACTCCCCTATTTTTCATTGTTAGTGATAAAGCTCTGGCATTCTACAATCATTGGTTCTGAAGGAATATTTAAAAGTTAATATTTCTGTTCTGCTGATTTTTATGTTATAAATGCATAACTACATAACTCTTCCTAACAGCGGATAAAACTATTTTGAAATATTTAATGGTATAAAATGTCATAAATCAATGATTCAGTTTATACGGAAACTCCTTTGAAATAATTTTCACCGTTGCAGAGAACAATAGAGAATGTAGTAAGTACATGATGTTCAGACACTGCTTGCCAGATAATGTTGTTATTTTAGGAAGAAATTGTTTTCTTGGGGAAAACCACAAAAGACTGCATGAAGGATTAGAAGTATCTTGCGATGTGTGATTTGTCATTACATTAGTGATTATTTTAGTATTTTAAAAAAAACCCAAACAAACAGCAACCAGACTTTGATTCTAATAACTAAACCATCTAAGTTCATACTCCTTTAGTACATTTTTAGGCAAAAAGAAAATAATATTCAGCAATATTAAAGATATTAAATAACTGAATATATACTCAAATAATGGTTTAATTATCGGAAAATATATTATGTGCATATTAAGACTGCTACCAATATCACACATATCTAAACAAATATCCTTCATACCCAGATGGGTTAAATTTATGGCTATAAATTTGTATCTTTTCTCAAGTGTCAGAACTATCTCCAGCTGCTTCATTTTGTGTGCTAATATATGATTTAGCTGAAACTGTGTAAAAATGAATGTTGTTAGAAAACTGATTTAAGTGTCATTTATTTCTAAATTGTTTCAAGCAAATAAATTATTCCACTTAACTTAGGCAGTAATTTCTATTAATGAAATTAGCTCAAGTCCATCTGCATGGAAAAAAATGCATGACAAAAAAAAAAGTGGCTCTGCTTTTGACCACTCTATTTCACTTTCTGCATCACTTCTCTTAAGAGGTGTGATTCTCATGGTGTTATGCAAAATCCTTCCATGAAAGCAGTAAAAGGCAACCCTCAAACATAATTGGTTTCACTATTTCCAGATGTGAGAGATTTGAGTGGAGCTATTACAAGATTCTTATAAGTTTTATGGGGAGTTGTACAGTCTATTTGAGACCTCTAATTAAAGTGCATCCAAGAAGCACTAGAGATTACGAATGCAAGATTCCCTCTGCAGACAAAAGAAAGAAAAGCACTTTCCTATACTCCATTCTGCAAATAACTTGAACCAGTTAAGGAAGGAAAAATAGTGCCACATTCACCATCCCTTTCAGAGGTATTCAGTGCTAAAAAAATCCTCCTGTCTAAAATAGCAAGAAGGACAAATAGTATATAGGACTATCTTCTGAGCATTTCAATCGATTTATTTCCTCCCTCACAGCAATAGACTCAGAATTAATGTATGGCATTTATTTTAGGATACTGAAACCAAAAACGTCTTAAATTGGAAAGCTTCAACACAGAATCAGTTAGGTGTCTATTTCAGAGTGTTACAAAGGGTGATATTTAAACTGCTACGGATTGCCCATGCTTGCTCAATCTCTCAAGAAAGTTTTAATGGACTGCTGCTTTTTGTAATAAAGCAAACAGGACTTAAGTGACTGTGTTTCCCATACACCTGTGGTTCTTCTCCCCATCTCCTCTCAACACTAAAACCTCTGCCTATTTTCAGCAATATTTATCAGGGAAGAAGAGATACAATGAGCTTTATAAAATAGCCAGGAGAGAAATTAATTGTGCTCCATTTTCACAAAACTTCAGTGTCAGCTTGGCTGTATTGGATTACAGAATATTCATATAGCAGCTCAACTGCAAAAGGAAACAAGGGTTCTTTGGCACACAATCATTTGTTACCCCTTTCACATATTTGCAAGAGCTGAAGACTTTTTTTTTATCTGATACTTTAGCAAATTTTAAATGTTAGAATTTCAGCACTTTGTGAAATTAGGAAACCAAAATTATTAATTAAAAAGAAAGAGAAAAGGATTACCCAAAGAAATTTGCTAGATGTCCATTCGGATTGGTGCCATGTTCACTGTGTATTAAAGGTGACCAGTCCAGGGTTAGGGTCTAAAGGTTTCCATTTCTCATCACTGATTTTATATTTCAGTTATGGAGAAGAACTTGGCCTTGTGCTGTAGTTCTCACAAAACAGTGTGGAACCTATGTATTATTTATGGAAACAAAAACTCCCAGTACTTCTACAGTTAGTCTGGTGAACAAGTAAGCAACTGAATGTCCCCCCACTTCAAGGACAACTCTCTCATACTTGGGAAAAGAAATTTTCGAACTGATCTGAGCTGGGTCAAGAACCGTCTTGGGAGAAAGTCAGGTTGGGTCACTGGTACTCAGCTGGAATGGAAGGAATCGGAAAAGATACTACACTGAAGAAACAGATAAGTGCATCTGGTTAAAGTGCCAGGAGGTTCTGGTCTTGATGATTTAGAAAGCAAGAAAACACACCATGACACCTTAGAGTATTCATAGTAGTTCTATTTTTACTTTCAGTGGATTGAAAACAAATTCAGCTGTGCCTCAGAAAATGCAGTTAATACCAGTAAAAACCACTCTGGTTTTGATGCTTCCCGAAGTCTGGTAGAACACAATATTGCCATCCTGAAGTTCTGAAACAAAAATATATCAATGTGATAAAATACATAAATTTACTATTGCCCCATTTTTACTGATGCAGATTTGTTTGGGTTATCTTTTAGTTCTAGGCTTTTTTTTTATTTTTAAACATTCATGAAATTTGCTTTCTAATTTTTACCTGAAAGCTGTGTGAAAGCTGTGTTATTAGAAGGACTTTTTGGAAAGTAGAGTACATTCTTAGAGGAATATTTTTTCCTCCTGGACATTTAAAGCCACCTTTATATGAAAAGTTTTTGTCTTGCTGACTGAGCATTAATGTTCTGAAAGATATGCATAGCAAGTAAAGATAGAATTGCTCTTTATAGACATGCTGTTTCATCATAGTGTAGGTTGTTACAAATCCCGTGTCGTGAAAAATCCTCTTCATTTCTTCAAAGTCTGTGATTGAGAACATTACAAGGTTAGAAAAAGTGAGATATTTTCTGTTTCTAATGCAAGATGAGTTTCTGTGACCTAGACTATCTAGTTCCAAGCTTTGTTCCTTCTTGTCTTTCATCAGTATAGTTTAAGCCATGTTTACAATTTCAACTAGTCTGGTCTTCTCAGGATAACATTTTATAAGAGCGATTTTGGAAACAGTCAAAGGATGGAAATATGCTTCTCATGTGCAACAATCCATTCATACAAAGTCACTACGCTGGAAGAATTAAGGGTGTGAAACATGCCCCTTTCATGGCAAGAATGGGATAGATACATGCAAGTGTGGTTTTAGTTGTGAAAGTCTTGTAACTAACTCTCGTAATTTGCACTGAAAATAAGATACAGCCTTCATTTTTGTTACTTCTGCATTTCTCTTCTGCTATAGCTATTAAGTTCCCTAGCACTACATTTTAACAACAGAACTACCTAGATACTACGGGAGATCTTGAAATTATTTTGGTCATCATGACATTTCTTGAGCAATAAAATGTAAAATGCTACTGAAAATTACTTTTAAATCTTAAAACCTGATAAAATTTCAGGATTGAACCAAAATTTCAGATAATTAAAAACTGAAGATAAAAGTTTTGGTTCAGAAATATGTTTTGGTTTGTTTTCTGTAATAACATCATGTGTTTGATTTTAAGTGCAAGTATAAATTCATCCAGGAACCACTGAAGATTTAACAAGAGTAACAAACATATCCCTCAGTGTGGAGTAGTAGTACTACCAGGAAGAAATTAAATTCCTGTGGAAAATTTGATTTATTTCTGGGGATTACTTTACTTTCTTGATACTTCAGGGAACAGTTCTTGACTCTTGCCTCATAATCCCAGCACAGAGGCCTATGACTGTCACACAGAGCCATAACTCAGACCCTTTCCTGTCAAGTGTCCACACGGTTTATGCAGATGCCAGCTCTGATACTTGATTTGTTATTCAAGGACTCATCTAGAAAAGAGGTTCCCAGAACCACAGAAGTATTGCTGCTTCCCTGCAGCAGAACAGCAAGCCATGCAGTTGGATTGAGCCTGGCTGGAAGACATTTCCAGAGTTGCATCACCAGCCCCAGAGATATTCTGTGTCATGTGGCCCAAGAAGGCATGGCCTTACGTGCCAAAGAAAATACTGGTCTGTCAAAAAAGCAAAGATTCAGTTTTTTGCACAGCCAAACTGTCATAACACTCACTGCAGTATTTTACTGCCACAAACTTCGTTTGCCAAGCCTGAAAACCTATCAGGATGCACCTGCTTTCAAGAGCAAACTATTCTGTTGTTATACTTGGTTTATTGTGCCATTCACAAACTCTCCCTGGAAGCCATGAATTAGCCATGATAAATGAACACCAAAATATTCAAGTGCTGGACAAACTGCTACAATAAGCATTAAAACAGATGAAATAAAATCACTGTGCTCAGCACAGCAATATGTCAAAATTTAATAGCTAGAAAAACAGCTACTATCAAACTAAGAAACATCATTACAAGGATTCTTCCTCATTAACTTCACTTTAGGCAAATATTTCATTGAATAAACACTATGTACATCTTAATTAAATACAATCAGTTTTATATGCTTCTGAGCATCAAAAAGGTTAGAAGCCAATACTTTCATGCTATAAATGTAAAAAAACTTCCTCCTTCTTTATTCTTGCTTATCTTAGAAAGTCATCCCAGCATAAAACAAAATATGTAAATGTGGCAGAAGATGTCTCATAACCTTTAATCAAGCACCTGGAAGCATTATTTTCAATGACAGTTCATATAAACTGACACACCGACCACATCAGGCTGAGGAAAAAACCTAATGTTATTCTCCCAATTAATTCTAACCTCTTAGCTTTACTTGTAATTATTTCGCTCAGCTCCTAAAACTCATCTTATTAAGATCCATCCATCATGGTGTGGGTCACACAGTACTTCTGTAGTTGGGCTTTCTGGCCTTTGTCTTCCGATCAGTGAGAGGACCTTGCCTACACTGAATTCATGAAAGGAAAACTTGTTTTAAAATGAAGGATAAAGGTAAAATGCAAACTAATTACCATAGTTCCAGATTATTTATTTATTTATTTAGCTGACTGTTATTTCCCTGAACTTAGGCTGCTGCTTGCCTGGAAGAGACACCCGTCGTGCCAGTCACTTGTGAGACTGCCAGTTGAACTATTTACCCGTACTTCACACCTTACTTATTGATGCATAGAGTGGTTGTTTTCATTTCCACCTTTTTCTTTCTGAGAGATCATACCTACTTATATAAAGTTGTTGCTTCAATAATTTGACATATTCCAGGTGAGATTGATACAATATCAGGTTGTGATTATTTAAGTTTAAAAAGCATACCCACAAAAAACCAATCAGAAATTAGCACCATTATAATTATTCACCACAAAACACACAAACAGAAGGCCTGCAGCTCCCCGACAGTTCAAGCAATCATTCCCAGGGGACACACATCAGCAGAAAAATGAATAAATGAACTATTTATCCTGTCTGAAGCATGATTTCTTCTGTAATTAAAGCAGGTTATCACCTGCATATGTGTTTCTCTATTTATAAATATATTTGAAATACGAAGTGTTGAAATGTCCAGATAAATAATTGCTCTTCTGGAGATACTGTTGGTGTCAAAAGGAAGCACATTTTTGATACATAATTGTCTTATTTAATCAGGACACAAGCGGGGGAAAAACTGAAATTCAGATAGCTCCAACTGGATGCAGGTAGCAAAGTCTCTGCGTTTCTCCAAGAGTTACTGCTCCCACTACCTAATTCGATGATTAGCACTGAGCTGTAATTGGAACCAAAATTCCAAATCCCCATCTGGATCCTGCTCTCAGCGGTATGAACACAGTACACCACCTGCCTGTTTTATTTATATAAGAATTATGACTGATGTGTTTAAATGTCCGCAGTAATTTCCACCTGTCCATCCTGACTGTTGTTGATCACTGCCTCTGCTGCAGGGATCAATCAGCAGTGTGGGGAAGCATTCGGTTCATTCCAAAGCAATACCTGCTGCTCACTCAGCAATCCCATCAGTCAATCCATCTCTGCTTCCTCACAGCTGCTCCCTCCTTTTTTCTTTCTTGGCCAAAGATCACTTGTACACTTTACCACCTAGGACCATCCCTTACCTCTAAAAATCAATCACCACTCCAGTTCATTCTGTAAGTAAACTTAAAAAAAAAAATCAACTTTGTGTTTAAGGTTGCTTATTATCTGGGTTTTGTATAGGTTTTTAATACATCTTAAAGAAGAATGGACTACTTTTTCAAAATTCAGACACCACTTATGGCTACTCTCTGCAGATACAAAACCAAGTTAATTAATAATTAATTGTAATTGCTAATGAATTTGAAGAAAAAAAAATTACTAATTCAGAGGGGGAAATGGCAAGCTTTTAAATGGAATTGAAAATAGTTGGATGCAAACCTCCACCCTATCAGAAGAAAATCTGGAAGCATGCTTTAACCACCACAAGCTTTGGCATACCTGTAAGTGTGTAAAGGATGAACCCTCCCTCTATGGTCTTCTACTGCACTGCAGTGCGTTCACTTAACTCATGTGGGTGGCCAAGCCTCCCACCCCTTTCCCTAGGGAATGACTCAGTGAAGTACAATGGAAGAGCCACCACACCTGCCTAATTCCAGGCAAGAAGTTGTTGGCAACAGATCCATGGAGCATGCCTTGCTCTAACCGCTCTCAGATACACGATCTGCGAGTCAGTGTCAGCAGAGTCACTCTCCTGATGAATTCCAAACATCTCATATACGCCAACTAAAAAAAAGCCAACCAACCTAAGGTAAATATTCCTGTAAAAATTCAAAGAGGTAGTAAAGAAAGTCAGGATTTCTAATGCAACCTGTTTTCTGTTTACAGTGTAGAAGCAACTCTTGAGCATGACTAAGAAGATAACTTAGTCATAGCGTACTGTAGCACAGTTCTGCGTCAAATAGGGCCATTAAAACTATGCTTTAAAAATCCCAGACACTAATTTATGGCAAGACCTTGAAAGGCCCCCAAAATGTAGTGTATAATCACACTATTCTCTCACCTTTTTCCTCCCATGCTGTCACCCAATTATTACAGCACTAAAGCAGACACAACTTACAGCTATATATATTCCTCTGAAAATCAGTGATCTTGTTAATTTTCCTTAATCTTGGCAAATACGTAGCTCAAGACCTTTCATTAATATTTATTAACTCTTCTTTTCTACATTGAACATTTAATTATTTAAATCCCTAACATATAATTCTACAACTACAGGTTTTATGAGGTACATGTTTCTTCCCACTGTTCTGGAAGCGATAAAGAGAAAATGTTAAGTCCAAACTCCAAACTTCAAGATCTTTCAACTCAATAAAGAAACAATCCAGTTTAATAAGTGCAGTGAATGTCTTATCATCTCACAAACACAATCCATATATCAAAAATAAATATATTAATTAAAATATTGTGTATTTTCATTTCAATAATTAGAAAAAATCTTGGCTTGTCACTGATGCACTGTGATTATTATTGACTTTTGAAGGTTTTTTTACCCTCCAAAGAATCTTTTTGATTTTCCACAATGAAGGTTGTTTTTTCTGCAAAAATATTTTCTTTTACAACAATATAATTTCCCCATTGTTTTTCATTTCATTATAAATTCCAAAATGTGAGAAAAGGCAGAAGTTATGCAAAAACACATTCATCACTTGTCCAGGAGTTATCTGACACTTAGGAGAAAAAAAAGTTATTTATGCGAGGACAATCTTCTTATTTTAAACATCGAAGAAATTATGAAAGGACCATCTCAGAGTTCTCTTTCATACTTTTGGAATAAGATGTCTAGTCACGTATCATAACTAGCTGTTGAGTGAGATGGAAAGCAAGAAGAAAAGGCCACCAAAAAAAGCTGTAACAATTAATTTCAGGTCTATTCTGTTCAGTGGAATCCTTCTGTACTTATATAGGTTTAAAATAGAGAAAGAGCAAAATAATCCTAGAGTCCTAGTCATCAGAAGTAATGCCTGAGGAGAAAGTGAATTGAGTGCTGGCACACTGGAAGCTGTTTTCTCTTCAAAAGATCAACAGTGAAGACAACATATTTCTCCATAACACAATTGTCTTCAGCTGTCCTTGAAATGATTGACAGCCAGCATTAAGTTTCATGGATGCTCAGACAATATTTAATGTCAAGTTCAATGTTGAATGCGGTAGTATTTTAAGAACAACACCTGTTCCAAAGTCTTTTGAATACTACTATCAGTCCCAGAAAACAGAAGGAGCCAGAAGCACTTGGCAAGATAAAGTCCAAATGAAGACTTTTTTCACTGTTAAGGAAGTCTCTCTCCTCTCTGCAATTTGAGAATATTTTGTTTGTTTCTTCATCTCGCTCTGCCTTCCCTTCCCCCTCCTTCCCCTGTCACCCTTTCTTTTTCCCTTCTTTCTTATTTATTTATTTTTAGATTGAGTGGGCAAGAAACACCATTACCCTGTGAGCAGGTTGCTCCTTACCTGCTTTTTTCTTTTAATCACTCTAACGCAAGGTAAGGTGAGCTTGCTTGTGATAATGCAAAACTGTTGTAGCAACTGCCTTTGTTAACCTTTCCCAGGCTACAGCATACGTAATATATGTACCTTGCTTTTCTTTCAAAAATTCATTTCCTCAGAGTAGTGCTAGGAGCAGCTAAAGCTCTGTAAACCCATTCCTTGCCTGATTTATTTTAATATATTCGTGTACATCTATTTGCTTGTACTTCTACGTGTGCTTGAGGCAGTTGTTTTGTTGTATTTCTAGTGTTTGTGGCCCTGAAAAATACTCCGTGCACCCTTCCTTTACATCCAAAAAGACTGGGTATGCGTACAAAATTGCTACCTGCACAAATAATATAAAAAAAATGATAAAATAGAGACTGAATGTACAAATGTAATGATAATAATAAGAGAAATCTGTTTTCAGGATAAGCCTATTTACTCATTGAACTGTTAGCAGAGAAGAAAGTAGTATATGCTTGGAAAAGGAAAAAGGGGTACATGTACAGAAACCCTCTAGTGGGAATCCTGATAATCATCTAAGGTTTAGAAACACCAAAGAAGTTCTTCCACTTACACAGAGTACACGTTCATTCAAATATATGTCACTTCAAATATACAGATTTGTTTTGATCACTGCACTGTGTATCAGGTTTCTACCCTGAAACAATACAGAGTAATATTCTTTTGTTACTCAGAAAAAAAAAGAATTTAATTACTTTAATTTAATGACTTTTTACACTCTTACATCTCAAATTCTTGCCTTGAGTTCAAATATGGAGTTTATTTCTGAAGTAATGATGTGTGCTACTAGTCTAACTTTACATTTATATTTTTAATTTAAGATTAGTGTGATTACTGAATTATATAGCGTCTGAATGGAAGACCTGCAGAATTATCATTCTATCTTATTTCTGTCTAGCAAAAAAAAAATTAACACCACCCAAGAATTTGAATACATCAGTATTTTCTCTAGTAATAACATGGTCTCTGAATAAAACATACCTTAATGACCTTTTTTTCATGATTTTGAAGTGATTGCATATTAAAAATAATGCCTGAACACTTTTTTCTTTTTTTATTTTTGCTTGAACCAGATCCTTAGGATGAGAACTCAAGAATTAAGAAATGTGGTCTTAAGATGCCTTTAAACCCTTCCAATTCCATCTTTCAGGTCCAGTTTCAGCTCAAGTTAGAATCAGAAGTCACTACAGCTGCTGAAAGCGAAGATAACCAGATAAACCGACCTTAAATTATGAAGTTCTACACTCCCAAAACTTGTGCCAAAAGAAGAGGAAAAGATTTTCCAGTTAGCTGCCTAATCTAGCCACTTGGTTACTTCCAGCAAAGAGCAGCAACACAGCAGAGGTTCCGACATCCAACCCTTGGTTTATTAAATTCACATTTGCCTTTTTTAGTAATAGAACTACAGCAAGGCGCAGCACTGGCCGTGTCTTACAGAGACAAGTAGAGAGAGGCAAGGGCTGCTTTTTTTTGGGCTCTGAGCTGAGAACAGGCAATATTTTTTCCAGTGTTGACTGTGTATTTTTCCAGTGACAAATAAATGATTCATTCAGAACACCACATTATTTACCTGTTCAAGGATATAAGTAAAAGCACTAAACAATTCTGCATTAACATAAGAGCAACAACACAAGTGTCCTTGGAAATTTCCCTCTGGCCAATTCACTTCATCTCTACGCCAAACAGCTAGACCAGCTTCCCTGCTCTTATTCCTTCAGAGGGACAGTTTGACAGGCCACCAGGTTTTCCACTGTCGCTGCTTTGAAATCTCTTTCACTTTGATCAGTGCTTATCACAGTTTGAGTCACCCTTCTTTGGTCACAGGATTTTACAGAATCACAGAATCAATTCAGTTGGAAAAGACTTCTGAGACCATCGAGTCCAACCTATGACCGAACAATACTGTGTCTACACAAAGTGCCATGTTCAATCTTTCCTTAAACACCTCCAGGGACAGTGAAGCATTTATTTCTAATGTCTAACCTGAACCTCCCCTAGGACAGCTGGAGACTGCATCCTCTCATCCTGTCACTGGTTGCCTGGGAGAGGAGACCAGTGCCCATCTGGCTACAGCCTCCTTTCAGGTAGTTGTAGAGAGTGATAAGGTCACCCCTGAGTCTCCTTTTCTCCCGGCTAAATGCCCCCCAGCTCCCTCAGCCACTCCTCATAGGACATGCTCTCCAGACCCTTCCCCAGCTTCACTGTCCTTCTTTGTACCCACTCCAGCACCCCAATGTCCTTCCTGAATTGAGGAGTCTAGAACTGAACACAGCACTCAAGTTGCAGCCTCACCAATGCCAGGTACAGGGGGACAATCCCTGCCCTGGTCCTGCTGGCCACACTACTGCTGAAACAGGCCAGGATGCCATTGGCCTTTTTGGCCACCGGGGCACACACTGGCTCATGTTCAGCCAGCTGTTAAAACCCCCAGGTTTTTCTGCTGGGCAGCTTTCCAGCCACTCTGCTCCCAGTCTGTAACTGGAGCATATTTTGTCTTTGTGAGGGGGACCATTCTGATCCTGGAGTCTGATCAATAGCTTCCTTCCCCTGGAAGCTCAGTTGTTGCTTCCCTACCTCTGACACTGCTGCAATTCCTTGAGCCTGTTTGAGGGAGAATCCCCAGGCAGCCAAGAAGCACTTTTCTGCTTTTGAAGTTTCTGTGATACTATCAAGCAGCACATTGCCTGGTGTAGAGAGGATAGGATTCATCCTGAATGAGACAGAATTTCAACAAAGTTGCAGAAAGTGTTAGTTTATTGGCTCAACCTAGCAGACATCGCCAGTTTCTTTATGAGACAGAAAAGCAAGTGCTGGGGGTAGCTGGGGAAGCGTGGGAGAGGAATCTGACCCTGCAATCTGGAAAGATCACTGTAAACAAAGGCTTTCAGCTCCGTACCAACTGACGATGATGCAAAAGAGACAACCTGGTACTACCCACAGTGCCAGAAGAAGTATTCTGACATCACATTTGGAATGCTTAAATCTGTGTGTTCTTACCACAGGTACCTTTCAATCACACCTTAAAGGTAACTAAAACAACCAGAAAACTGATTCCATTTATCAGGAAGGGAAAAAAAAAAACAGTTGTGAAAACCACTGCTTAGGTGCAAAGTTCCTTTTGTTGGTACTTGAGCATGGTTTTAACTGGAAAACACATTTGAATGTAGAAGATGTTCAGCAAATAGAAAATTAACAAATAATCACCATTGAGACTGAACAAGAAGGAATTTACTCAGCTTGATCTTCAGATTAGACTGATCATGTAAGTTTGTCAAGAACGTGAAGTACACACTTAATTTGGAATCTGATCGCATATGACAGACAGGAGATAATTATAGAATTTCAGCTGTCATTTTATAGTATAACTATACACAAAATTGTTGTTCTTTTTAAAATACAAATTAATAAGGCTATTTTCTGAATCTCTGCTAATTTTGCTCCTTGAGAAAGTCTCATGGATTTTCAGAAACAACCACCTTGGTGTGTATTTAATCTATTTAAATAAATAAATAGTGCATTCAGAATATTTATATACGTGTATATATATATATATATATATATGTATATATGAAAACAATAGGACATAATTTCCTACCATGAAACTATTTCTGAATGCTTTGCCTAATCTAAATAAGGTTAAGAAGCAACAATATGCAACTTTTCCTTTCAAAAGCTTGAAGTGAAATAACTCACTTCTGACATACAGTTTCATAATATTTGGTGGGGGGGTTAATTATAGGTTTATATTTGAAATATTTTCACACTCAAAAATGCTATTTTGTCTCAAAAATCTAAAAAGCAAAACAAAACCAAACCAACCAAAACTCCATAGCCCAAACCTCTCATTTGAAAAAGCTTGTTTGTTTTCCAAACAGGCAATAAACACATTGTTAACAGAGGGGGCAAAAGTCTTTGGATGACTTGGTGCTTAGATTTTGGATGGGGGGGGAAACACTTTGAGAAAGCATTAACTTAAATTAAGATGTCATGGACACAAAAGATATTTTTGAGTTGGAAGAAGGTGACAGCATAAGAGCACATAGGCAGATCCAAGAGGTCTGCCATGGAAATCCAGAGAAGCAAACCTTTAATGTTGCTCTTCCCCATGTGCAACACAGGTAGTCGGAAATTTGCAGGAGACCTCTGCAATCCCCTGTACTGCTAATAGCAACCCCAAAATTAATCTAATTGCTTTGGTTAGCACATATTATTGGTTTTATATGTAAAGAATACTTATGTGTAACAAACTGAAAAAAAAAAAATCTACAGGGAGAATTCTGAGCAGCTGAAGAACCTGCCAAGAACTTGTTTTATACATTTTTTGAGATATGCAGTATTTCATGGCATGATTTATAACTGCTAATTAAACATAAATCACTGCAATAGTATAGTTTAAAAAGTTCTGTCAATGAATTTTTGAAAATTCCGTGCAAAGCTTATTTTCTAATATTATCTGGAATCCCTTCTTGCACTTTTGCCCGGAATTAGAATTATCCCTCTTCTGGATTAAAGATGCATTGGTGGATTAGTCTATCACTGATGACAACATAATATATCCTTCCCAGAGGCTTAAACTGAAAAGAGGTCTGTTAACTGCAGACTATGTCAAAACAACAGCAAAAAAAAAAAACAAAGAAAAAAAGACAAAAAAAGGACATTGGCTACAAGACAGTATTTTAATATCTAAATATCATTATGTGGGAGGTCAAAGTTTGTGAAACATAACCTCAGGTTCAGTGCCATGTATCAGTCCTATTCTTTTCACAGACTGTATCACCTGTAAAACTAGTAAGACATGGGACTGATTCCTGCAAGGATTAGCCACGGGTATTACTTTTATCTTTAGCCACCTGAGCAAGCCCAGGAATATCAGCCACAGAGGCAATTTAAATGAAAAATACATTGGTTTTAATTTTTCTACTTGATGTTCAGATATGTATGCACATTTTGAAAAACTGTGCTTCTTTATTTGAATTTTTTGTTTTTGGCCAGTTAAAGAAGTATTAATTTTATATTTAAATTTAGCATTTCCAAAGCAAGATAGCAGATGAGCTGTTTCTGAACTGAAATACTTTCTATTTCTGAAACTTTGTTTCAGATGACATGAAGTTGATTCATCACTTAACACTCTAAAGGAGATGTTATGCTATTCTGTATATTAAGAGACATGCTTCCAGTTTTCCACAGAATAGAATCATCCTGCAAAGTTTTTCTAGATGTAAAACTGCGTAGTTCATAAAACACCTTTCCATGTGAACTTCCTGGAGTATTTCACGTGCCAATAATTGTACAATGACAACTTCTGGAATACCCCTGTTTAATATTTAAGCCAAATTCTGGAAAACTAACTAAAAAGAAGTATTTCACTGACTATAATAAAAAGATAGTGTGCTGTACTTTCTGGTGAACTTAACACCTAATTACGTTCTTTTTCAATTATATCCCCAAAAAAAAGTAGATGAGTTGTTAGCATTAAATTGCAATGTAAGATGCTGGGGTCTGTTTTTCGTTAAAGAAAAGGTCAGTCCTTCATTTCATGGAGGTCAGTAAAATCGTTGGCTTAAAAAGGTAGCTAAATTTGGGTACAGAATTCAGCTAAGAAATAAACTTTCTACCATACTTCCAGTTGGTGTCACTGAGATGATGGGGGTTAGACATTTTTCTGGTGTTTAATTTAATAAGAGACCTGGATGTCATCACAAATGTTGCTTGCTAAATTGAATCTTTGAAGAACAGTATAGGATTTGTGAAGTATTTTTGTGTACAGCTCACAGGCTGTGTGCTCCATCCTTTGAAAGGAAATCATTGTAAAGGGGTAGGGTCCTGAGCACAAAGAAAGGAAGGACTGGGTCTCTGGCAAATGACAGTATCAGCAACAAAACTCTAATAAGAGCTGCATGCTTCAATATGCAGTAAATAATACCCATACACTTTGTAGAAATAAAAGGATGGAGGATGGGGGAAAAGGACTTTGAGTTCTGTAGCTGAAGGAATTTAAAGGTACATCTAAGTAGTCTCACGAGAGATCGCTTTATAGTGAAGTATCAGTTACACACAACCCTGGATCATAATTATCTCTGTATCCTCAGAGTAGGAGAGCAGTTATAATGCAGTTCTGTGCTTCTCTGCAATTGATCTCAGTGACTGCATCATTTTCCTGACATTTTACAACTTACTGATTCAGTAATCACAGTTCAGTTGTCTTAATCACACAGTAATTGAACCATAGAGGAAATGCCAATAGATACTCAATCAAGAAGATATCAAACCAATTAGACAGCAAGGTTTTCAGCCAAGAAATAGCTAACAGCAACTCAAATCTGAGTTTGTTTATCCTCCACTATCGATGTCTTAAAAGGGAATTAAAGGGAACACTAATTTGACTAATTTTGGCCCAAATCTGCTATCTCCCTGCTCCTTTTATTTGCTTTAATATGCGTGAGCCCCGTTAAAGAAGAAACAAAAGTCAAGATACAGGCGGGTCCCCCCACGGCCGGAGGGGGAGCACGCCAGCCGTGCAGGGGAAGGCAGCGCCTTGCCGGCGGAGCTGCCCGGCGGGGCCGAGGCGGGCGGCGCGGAAGGAGCCGTGCGCGGCGGGGAGCGGAGCGGGTCCGCGCCGGGACCCGCCCGGGGCGGGGACCTGTCCGTGGTCCTGCAGCCGGGCCGCCACCACCGCCGAGGAGCCCTTGCTCCCTTCCTGCCTGCCTCCCTCCACCAACGCCCTGCAACAGCTGCTGCCGTCACTGAGCCCGATTTACAGAAATTCAGCTTTTAGGGAGATTTCGTACTCCCCCCAAGGCTGGGGGTACTAAAGAAGAAAAAAATCCCCGAACCTCCTACCAAAGCCCTTCTCAGGCTCTGAGGGTGCCTTTCCTTGGTGTTCTCTCGGCTGCCCGGGGCGCTGGGGAAGCCCCAGTCCAGAGCACAACTTTCCTGCGGGGAGCCGGGCTCCAGCCTCCTCGGAGCCCCCGCGCAGGGGATCGAAGACGGAGGGGACCTGGCGCCCTCCTCGCCTGAAGGGCTGTGGAGAAGCCAGGCAGGAGAGCGGGAGAGGCTGGGAGCTCCCTCGCCTTTTCCTCCTCATTGCCGGCTTCTGGTACCAGGGAAACCCCCGGGGGGGCGGAGGGGAGGGAAGAGGAAGCTCCCACCGTACGCGCAATGCCCCCCGTGCATCCCCTTCTCCGAGAGTCCGGAGCCCCAGCCCGGACTCACGTGTGCCGTCAAACCGGGTGGCGATGGTGTCGAGGAAGGTGTTCTGGGGTGCCAGTAATCCCTTCATAACCGGCATTTTTCCAGCGCGGTGCGAGGTTCCCCATCAAAGTTTGTCTACGAGGGTGGTTCGAGAAGAAAGTGCAGAGGGCGCCCGGGGGAAGGTAGGGAGGGAGGAGGCGGAGGGATAGGGAGGAGAAGGAGGATGGGGATGCCGCCGCGCCGCCTCCGGCGCCGGG